>JBBMOC010000191.1:303783-323575 GCA_037975185.1 Centropyge bicolor | reverse complement strand
CACACACACACACTCCACACACACACACGCACACACACACACTCCACACACACACACGCACACACACACACTCCACACACACACACAAACACACACTCTACACACACAGACAAACACACACAAACACACACTCCACACAAACACACACTCCACACACACACACACACAGCCTTAGTGTTTGTCATTGTCATAACTCAGCCTGATGCATGATGGTCCACAGCCGTCCCTCCACGTCTCTGTGGACTCATCAGACTGTTGGGACCTGAACGCATCCCAGCCAGTCCGGTCCAAGAACAACACACCGAGGCGGCCATCTTGATCTGCGGCGAGTCATGAACTGTTTCTGTGTGTCTCTTCAGATCCTGGTCGCTTTGCGTCACCTCCACTTCAAGAACATCGTCCACTGTGATCTGAAACCGGAAAACGTCCTGCTGGCTTCTGCAGACTCCTTTCCACAGGTAAAGACTGTGTGTGTGTGTGTGTGTGTGTGAAGAGTGTGTGTGTGTGTGAAGAGTGTGTGTGTGTGTGAAGAGTGGGTGGATCTGACACAGCAGGAGTGTTGGCACAAGGCAGACGAGGAAAACGTGAGGCCAGGAATCGACTGGCATTTTGACATAAAGTCTCATTTAAAGAATGAAAATACTTTAAAGAGGATGTTTTGTTTTATTCTGCAACGTCTCAAAGTTCTCTACACACACACACACGCTGTTGGACGGGGGCTCCTCGCAGCTGCACAGGGTGGGTGTCAGCTTCATGACATGAGCGGGTCGGCAGGTGGTTAGCCTAGCTTAGCACAAAGACTGGAAGCGGAGGGAAACTGCTAGCCTCCATCAAAGAATGAAAATCCTTTCTCTCATTGAGCCGCTGCAGAGACACAATGGAGACATTTTGTTTCGGGCAGCGGTGAGTTTTGGAGACATTTGTTGATTGACAGCAGACAGTGTGACAGCTACAACATCCCAGAAGAAGAAACGCTACCAGGAAGTCAGAGAAGTGCAGGTTCAGTCCATGTGACGTGTCAATCAAAGGAAAGAATCTGACAAACAAAAACAATGCTGCAGTTCTGGAGCGTTGACCGACACGGACGCTCGAAAACACGGTCAGTCCGCCGACGTGCCAGCGCTCACCTGAGCGAGCGGCGACGGCCTCCACGACAACACAACCACCCAAAATAGAGGAGAGCAGCAGCTCGGCGTCCAGCTCTGATTCATCAGAAGACGGAGCGCAGCCAGCGTTTCTCCGTGGCGTCCGTCCCTCTCCTCAGCGCCTGTGAATCATCCAACAGCTCTTCACTGTCAGCAGCTCCATCACACTCCTCCTCCTCCTGCCTCTCCATCAGACGCCGACGGCGGCGCAGGCTAATCCATGATTCACATTGATTAGGCCTGGACCTGTGCCCCCCCCCCCCCCCCCGCTGCGGCTGTGATGGGGGAGAAATGTCAACTATCAGCCACAGTTTAGGTTCCATATGTGTGAAGGACAGAAGAAGCTGAAGAACCCGAGCGCTGCCGTCGTCTCAAAGCTCAAAGCTCCTGTTGGAGCTGCACCACCAGGCCCCCACCATGTTCCAACTCTCAGAGACGTGTCTTCGTCCTCTCGTCTCAGGTGAAGCTGTGCGACTTCGGCTTCGCGCGGATCATCGGCGAGAAGTCGTTCCGACGCTCGGTGGTCGGCACGCCGGCGTACCTGGCTCCCGAGGTCCTGAGGAACAAAGGCTACAACCGCTCTCTGGACATGTGGTCGGTCGGAGTCATCATCTACGTCAGGTAGGACACTGAAATGTGACGTTGTTTCTTTGTTCGCTCTGTCTCTTGTCTGTTTCCTGTGTCTCGTCTTCCTCGGTGACGGCAGTCTTTCAGGTCACACTCAGTGTTTGTGTCGTCCGACAGCCTCAGCGGGACGTTTCCCTTCAATGAAGACGAAGACATCAACGATCAGATCCAGAACGCTGCCTTCATGTACCCTCCTCACCCCTGGAAGAAAGTGTCCCAGGAAGGTACGTAACCCCCCCCCCCCTCCCTCCTGGATTATTGAGACAAACGTGTGTCATCTTCAAACATCAGCACAGCTCCATCAGCTCGGTCTTAGTTTGATCCAAACGTCACATGAACTCAGTCAGTGTCTCACAGCAGTGCACTCTGGGACGTGTAGTTCCTCACAGCTAACGTTGCTTGATGTCATGTTGACTGTATTATCACCTGTGTATTTGTAGCAGTGAGAAACCAAACTGAGTTTCTCCTCAACCTGCCAGCGGACAGTGAACCTCCTGATGGAGGACGAGCAGATCCTGGGACTCGCTCGCTGCTCGTTCCTGTCCAACACCAGCGCAGGTTACGCTTCCTCTCTGCTGCACTTCGATTCCTCCGGCTCGTCCTTGAAGCCGCTCTGAGCTGCTCTCTGCTGCCGCGTGACTCACGCTCCTCCGTCATTGTCTCTAAATGCGTCTGCTTGTGTGTTGGCTGGAATTGTCCTGTTGACTACCAGACAGATTTAAATCAGCCTGACTCACTCGGCTCCTCGGCCGGATCCCCGAAGCTCTTAACCCTCCGTCCACCTCCTCATCCTGCCACAGCGACTCCGGCTGCGCGGCAGAATAAATGCTGCGAGTCGCTCTGTCAGCCGCAGGAGGATTAAATGTCAGAGAACAAACTCTGAGTGCGTCAACAAATCTGCATTTTCAAAGATCATTTCAAAGACCACACTTTAAAGGGCTTCTGTTAGAGAACTCATTTCTTCCTCTGCCCACGTGCAAACACGAGCAAACTTCTCCAACCTCTCGCTCCAAGAGACCAGTTAAAGTTGAAGCACTTTTCAAACTCCGCCTCTTTTCTGACACGGCAGAAGGAAAATGACATCACAGGAAGACGGAACATGACGCGCTTTGATTTGACTCACGAGCGGATTTTCTGTTCAGCTTCATCCAGACAACTTAAAGGAAAAAGTGACGCGGAAACGCTCGTGGTCACCAGCTGCACACGTTTGGCTCTGAGCTCCCGTTGGACGCTCGCATGTCGCCGTCGTTCGGCGTGCATTTCCAAGCTGGTCATGTGACTCTGCTGAGAAACAGGAACGAGGGAGGAGAGAAATATCTGACAGGAAAAAAAGTGCAGGCATTTCTTGGAAAGAGAGTCGGACGGACAGATTTGGGGGGGGGGGGGTATTCATGTGGTGGCCCATTCATGTGCATAATGCCAAGCGATGGAGGCCCCTGTAGACCTGAGGGGCCCCAGGGTCCCGGAGCTGTTCAGACCGCTGACCCCTGAAGAAATGTTAACATCATGTTAGCTTTGCTCATTAGCCCCGGCTGGCCCCTCACAGCAGGGGGGCCCCCGACCCCACATCCTCCCCCTCCCCGGCCTCACCCCTCCCTCCGCTGCGACCCTCGCTTTACCTCCACGTTTCCTCGCTCATCACTTCCTGCTTTGTCTTTCTTTTCCTTTTCTCTCCTTCTCTCTTTCCTCGCAGCGATTGACCTGATTAACAACCTGCTGCAGGTTAAGATGAGGAAGAGATACAGCGTCGACAAGACCCTCAGTCACCCCTGGCTCCAGGTAAGACATCGGTGTCAGAGAGAGAAAACAACATGGAGAGACAGAGACTGTGGACTCGCAGGCAAAGACCCACCGAGGACGTGAACTAACTCAATATTACATTAACAACTCAACACCAGACTGACGACAGGACCGAGGACTGACCTGTGACGATGAACCCAGACTGAGGTCCATGATCTGGAGTAGAAAACAGAGCCAGTTTGAACATGTACCTGTTGCATGTGTTTTTAAAGTTGGATGTTTTCTGTCCTGTGTTCACTGTTTAGATTTGACTGTAGTTTCTTAAAGAGTTTTATAAAAATGATGAAGAACAAAAACATATACGTAAATTACATTTTATACTAAATGAAAAAATACAGATGATTGTTGAGTTTGAAAAAAAAAAAATCAAGAATAAATGAAAACACTTGTGGGATCAGTGAGTTTGAGGGTGGGTTTGTTTTCCCCACCAGGACTACCAGATGTGGCTGGACCTGAGGAGCCTGGAGTCCCGCATGAACGAGCGCTACATCACCCATGAGAGCGACGACCTGCGCTGGCACCACCACGCCCAGCTCAGCGGCCTCGACTACCCCCCCCACCTCGCCAACGGTCCCCGCGGCGACGGCGGCCAGGGGGCGGAGCGATACCAGGAGCAGGAGGAGGAGCTGGAGACCCTGAGCGAGAGGGTCAGTGAACTCTGAGGCCAGGAGACGTTTTCACCATCGCTTACTCCAACTAAAGAAAAAAAAACATAATTACAATGAAAATTTAAGTTTCCTTCATAACTCACAGCCTATTAAATGTAAACCAGCCCATTTTCTGTGAAAGTGCACTGAATTCACTGAAGGAAAAGAATCTTTTAATTATGAATAACATCTCATAATTAAGACAAAAATGTCTCTGCAAGTTACCTGATTAATCTAGAAGCTTTGTAAGATCTCACTATTATAATCAGTATTATAATCTATATAATCCTTTTTTTATCTTGAAGTTAATTGATTCTTCTTTTGTTTGTAATTTTAGTCCTTAATGAAGAAAAGCTGATCCTTGAACAGGATTAATTGATTTGTTTGGATGGCAGGCTGCAGGTCTGTTCATTACTTTCTCTCGTGATAATGTTGGTTTATTAATCCCATTGGAAGATCTCCTACTTTTATCTCTTATCTTTCATGAGATGCTTGTCTCATGTGAACAAGGCTAAGTCTTTGTTGTGTAACTATTAATCTCTAAAGGATCTTGTGTTATTGTTTGTATTGATGAAATCCTTGTTATGTGAAGTGAGAATATCAAACGTCTGGACGATCATTTAAGGATCTTATTTCATCTCCTAATTCCACAACGTATTTATAGCTCATTACTTATTCATGACTCTTCTGAGTCTGCAGATCTAATTATGAAATGCTGATTCCTCATAACAAGAAAAAACGGACAAGTTTCGGTGTTTTCACTGCACTTCTCACTGATCTATCAGAGAAGCTAGAACTCCTTCTTTCAGACAATCAGAGAACTGAAGATGCTCCAGAAAAGCAGCTTTGATTTATATGTCTAAAACAGGAAACTTCCCCGTTTGTGCCTCTCCTGTAGTCATCATTTTTCTATACATGTGACTTTGCACTGATGACTACGGTCGAGTTCTGGAAACAAGCCACGGCTTTGGATGAAGTCAGTCCTGAAACAGAGGCACATCATTTATATATTCTATTAGAACTGAGGAAGTGCTAGAAGACCACACCTGTCGGACTCTTCTGTCACTTTACTACAGTCAACTTTCTTTTAACTTTCAACTAAATATTGAAATGCTTAATCAATAAAATACCTGAAAATGATTGTTAGTCACAGCTGGAAACTGTTGAGCATCAACACTAAGAGAAGCATCATCAGCGTCTGTGTTTGTGTCTGATGTATCATCACTTCTCCTGTTGATCCAGCTGAAACTGGACTGAGGAGAGCAGATGTTCCTCCTGTGTTTCCTGGTGTTTTCTGATCAGTAGCGATGAAATGTCAGGGGTTTCATTCCAAAAGGAGATATCCAGGTTCTTCACATGTGAATCCAGTTCCCTAAGATGAAGGAGAACTTGATGGTGTTCCTTTGTTTTCTGAAGATGGATATGTAGCATTTTGGAATGAAAATCCTCAGTTGCTCAAAAAAACCAGTGCCGACATAACATATACCAAAAACCACGGGACATTTTAGTTTTCAGTGTTTTTCTGGTTCTGTTTCTTGTTGACTTACAGAAATGTTTTGGTGTTTTTGAATCATCAGTGTTTCATTTTATTTTGTATTTCGTGAGTCTTTGCAGTCGGGACCACAGGGAGGCGACGGTAGCACAGCTCCCTTCACTGGGTTTTGCCAACTGTGGTTTAACAACAAAGTGACCGCCTGTCACTTCGCCTGACGGCCACTGAACATTCAAGGCTTTTTATTTTTTTGTGAGGAAACAGTTAACATGAATTAAAACATGTGTTTCCTGTGTTTTTCAAACATAACAAACGGCATGTTGGGACTGTTTCCGTCAGTTCCACCTGGAGGCTGCGCAGCCTCGTCTGTAAGCTGTTTGAATGTTCGTTTCTCAGCACATTTCCTGCACATTTAGCCCAAATACATGCTGTTCTGGTTTGTATGGGAGGAAACTTCGAGGCCGCGTTCGGACTGGAAGCTTCTCTGAATGTTCTGCATCTTAATCTGGACGTTTAGTCTTTGGGATGTGAGACGTGTTGAAGCAAAGTGAAAGGAAAGAAGAGTGATGACAGGACTTTATCACAGCTGGATGATTCAACTGTCGATGGATGTCCTGCTAACTCTCTCACCAGTTTCCTTCTTTGACAAAGGCCAAACTGGAAATCCAAAGTCTGAAAACTTATCTATTCGAACTGCAAAGTCAAAGTTAAACTAAATGCTCTGGACTGAAGTCAACAATCATGGCAAGACAAAGACTCAATAAAGGTTTTTCATAGAACATGACTTCAGACCTTTTTCCAAATCATTTGCCTCTTTGACACTTCGGCATCCAAATTTTCCTCCCACAGTCTTGTTCCACCGGCGCGCTCGGTGGGCGGCTGCAGCGATCGCTGCAGATTAGTCTTCAGAGTTGAGGGTTTATGGGCCTGTGTGCAGCTCAGCGGTCAGTGATGGTTCAGAAAAGCCTCCCGTCAGGCTCTGCAGGACGCCTGTTTACCGATAAGCAAGGCAAAGTTGAAGCGGCACATTCTGAGCTGCTCCCATACAGACAGAGCAGGACGGCATGTGTCAGGGTTGCTCTGTCCCTCGGACTCTGCCAGAGATCTGAAAACCAAGGGCTGCTCCCCTGAAGCCTTCATGGCCTTGTCTTCGTGGTGCCTCTCTCGCTGCTCAGTGCTTCTGTCTCCACCTGGAACAGAAACGTCACCTGTGTCCTGTGTTTCTCTATGAAGAGCTGATTTATCAAGCATTGGTTGAATTACTTGTTTTGTCACTGTGAACAAATGGTCCGACGGTGGTTTGTGTGTTTCATCTGTTGCAAAGAACCTGCAGAGGACTGGAAGTACCAGAGCTCCGGGTTCAGCTGCAGCCTGCTGCTGACGGCGGTTCATTCGCGAAGTGAGAGCTATTAGAAGAACAGGTCAGGTGATCGAGTGACAGGACTGTTCATGTCAGGCCTTTCTAAAAACAGAACAAGCCACACCTGCGTTTGTATCCTCGGGAGGTTGAACTTGGCCAGTTGACAGTCCGATGAGGTGATACACCTGTTATCCTCATCATGATGTAAATGATATATAATTAGCCAGAAATACACAAAGTCAATGCTGTTGTACAAAATGTCCAATAAAAATGATGACCTTCAGACAAACCAATCTGGCGCAGTAAATATTTAACTCTGAGACCGACATGCACAAAAGTTAAGTGTATCTATGTTTTGAAGACGATGGAGACGTCAGGAAACACTCAAAGGGCTTCTTCGATAAGACTGTTGTTACAGGGATGATACCGGATGTGAAACAGCAGGTCAAGTCACTATTCCCACACAAAAAATAGAATGTGTCACTGATATTTTTTTTCCTCGACCTTTAGACAAAGCTAGGCTAGCCGTCCTCTGCTTTCAGTCTTTATGCTAAGCTAAGCTAACTGTGTCCCGCTACAGCTTTCTATTCAACGAGCGGTATCATCGCGAGGGCATTTTCCAAAGTGTCAAAGTATTCTTGTACACTATCAGCCAAATTATACCTCTACACATTTCTACTAGTTCTTGTACTTGAGTAGAATATTTTCATATTCTGGGTTTGGGTATCTACAGATATGATAGTCGAGATCCTGGCTTTGTTTACATCAGACTCAGGATGATATGGGGCCTGGTGGTTGGAGGACCTGGTCCATGTGTGAAAGGTCACAGTTTGAGGGCCTTCAAGTGAAACAGTGAAAAACCGTGGCCCCTCTGGTTCCGAGTACTTGGGAGTAACGGACAGACAGTTACTCAGTGTGTGTCTCAGCTCAGTTTTAGTGGAGGAGTGAGGTGCATCGTTCCCTCTCAGTGTGTTTTGGCTCCGAGCTGTTGGAAGTGTTTGTCCAACGGTCGACTGTTTGTTTTGTGGCTTCACTCCTCTGGTGTCTGTGCTCTGAACAACCAAGTGCTCACAAAGTCTTTTTTTCTGCAGGAAACTTAAAGATGTATTTTTTTCTGGATCATGTTGAAATAAAGATATTTTAAAATCAACTTTTCGATGTGATCATTTTCTGACGTCACACATTAACTTCATACATTTACTGCTGTTTGATATCATGAAGTGTCTACACTAAAATCTGGATGCCATTTTGTTTTCAATCAGAGTTTTGAGGAACAACAACTTGAGGATAAAATGCAATTTTGGGAAACAGCATTAGCTTTCCATTAATATTTCAAAAAATTAAAGTTTGAACAAATTAGAATTCATTCAAATGAATTTGATGGATATTCGACTGTGCGACCTCCCCCCCAGCCCGGACAACATGTGCACAAGACAGCAGGCACAAGAAACGATGCTCGAAAAATAAAGAGCAAATCAACCAAAACCTGGTGAGAGTTGACATCAGGTCACAGACAGCGTCCATCGTCCTCAAGCGAAGAAGGTCTTGGTTTCAGTGGGACGGTCACTTGTCACAGGCAGCGATTCTGTAACAAACAAAATACATTTGTCTGATATCGGCATCATTTCATGGACAAAGGTTGAACAAGCAGAAAAAAGCTTTTAAGCAGTAGTTTTAAGGTACTTTTACTATTTGTGTAAAATGAAAATACTATTTCCATTTTATGCTACTTCATGTTTTTACTCCACTCCATTTTGGAGGCCAGTATTTAATTTGACTTCAGTACATGTATTTGCCAACATTTGTTACTTAGTTACATGGAGTTTAAGATTATTAATATCAGATATAAATCAACTCATAAATCATGATGTATTATAATGTATTCATTATGATGCTAATCAACAGTAAATAAAGTTGTGTACTTGTTAACCTTTGGTGTTTTAAGTATATTTTGATGCAAACACTTTTGTACTTTTACTTGAGTAACAGTTTGAAAGTGACACATTTACTTGTGACAAAGTATTTCTACACTGTAGTATTAGTACTTCTCTTTAAGTAAAAGATGGGCGCAGTTCTTCCAGCTGTGATGAAGTCGAGCGGCCTGCAGGAGAACAGCTCCATGACGGCCGAGGTTTTGTGAGTCTTCTGGTTTTCTTCGTGTTCAGGTTTGATGTAAATGGGCGACGACAGAGAAAAGGCCCCGGGGGGGGAGGGGGGGAGGAGGCGGAAGCGGCTCTTTAGAGAGACAAGTGGACGGGGTCAATGGCGCTGACTGACGGGTTAGACGGCGAGTAATCCACCCAGCTCACAGCGAGAAGAAGAAGCAGGTCCTGATGGGACAAACAGCCTGTTAGAGCCACAGTCACTATACTTTCCATAAATCAACAACAATGACATTTAATATCAGCAACAGTTTTGTTTTTAACCACTGAGACAGAAACACAAGATTATTCCTGCTGCTGTTTGTACCATTTACTTACTGCACGTGTGTTATAAATACTACAAGACTATTGTTATTACTACTGCTACTACTACTGCTGTGAGTGCTTCTGTAACTCCTGACAATATTAATAGCACCTAGTACACCATCATACTATTAATACAACAGATACAACTACAGTACAACCAGTACATGCACCACTTCTAATATGCAGTAGAAGAAGTATTTAGATCTGTTTAATACCACACTGTGAAAATAATACTCAAACAAACTATTATATAACTACTGCAAATAAAAGTCCTGCACTCAAAATGCTGAAGTAAAAGTACGTAAGTATTAACGACAAAATGTACATAAAAAGCAAAAATAAACTAAAGTAAAATGTTTCCTGTCTGTGTTTTACTATAACATCTTAATGAATATCTAGAAGTATAAAGTAGCATGAAATGGAAAATGGAAATGCAGGAGTACTGTTGTTTGTGCTTTGAGTACTACTACTAACAGCATTACTTCATTAATGTCTGTAGAATGATTTAAACTGAATCATTTCTGTCATCATGGGGAGACAAACCGCATTCATTTTACTTTTATTTTTGTTTTATTTTATTTTGAGAGTCAGACAAAATTTCAGGTAAATATTGATGTTTAACAATATTAATGTAAAAACCAGCAGGCGGTTTTGTGCGTTGACGTCTTTGGCCGCTCTCGGTCTGTTTTCAATCACATTATTCCTAAAAGCCTTGAACAGTAATTTTGCTGTTATCAGGCACAATGATAAATAATACTGCAGTATTTTTCTGATGGGAATCAAGTCGCTGAATTCATGACTCTGATTCTATCAAACGCTCTGCAGGTGTCTGCTGGTTCTGACGAGCGATGTCGCCACTAGATGGCGCCCCATGAGAGGCAACTGCTTCCATCTGAGTGTGTGTGTGTCTCTCTCTCTGTTTGTGTGTGTGTCATTTGCTTGTGTGTCTTCTTGTGTGCTTTAACAGATCTTTGCCTCGGAGTTGTGTGTGTGTCTGTGTGTGAGTTCCCATGGTACCAGTCTTTGTGTATTTGTTGTCTTTGTGTGTTTCTGTCCCTGTGTGTGTTTCCGTCTTTGTCATGTACTTTGTCTTGTGTATTCCTGTGTGTGTGCGTGTGTGTTTTGTTGTGTGTGTTTGTGCCGCCGAAAGCGCCTCCCAACACCTACCGCGGTGCTTGTTGGGACACCGGGGGCCACATGAACACGAACACACACATTTAAGAAACAGCAGACAACAAAAACAAACAAGCCTCCCTATATGCCAATTAAAAAAACACAGAGACGGAGCGAGAGAGGCGGGTTTAAGACAAAAAAACGAATTATTTCAGGGACTCCGCGCGAGCGATTAAAGAAAAACAACGATTAGAAGGAACGAGCGTGTTGGTGCTGCAGCTCGGAGGCTGAAATCCTCCAGAGTTTACTTCGGAGTCTGAAACACGACAAACGACCAACGAAGAAGAATCTCGAGTGAAACACGAATTTGAACTCAAGCGTAAAATACAAACATCAGACAGTTTGTTCAGTTTGTTTCTCTGCAGCAGAAACACATGTGGACGCCCGAGCCCCATGTTTTCACAGACACACACACACAGACACACACACACACACACAGTGGAACCCGTCACATGTGTGTAATTGAGTTGCTGAATCAAAGCTGCTGCAGGAAAACTGAACCGAGTCTTTGTTGTTGATACCAACAATAATAATCATTTTAAAGCTGTTTGATTATTGATGTGACCCACAGAGTCTTTTTTTTAAACCTATCAATCAATTTGTTTTGTCTTTTTTCAGTTTGAATATTGAAACTATTGTATGTTTGCTGATTCTCATTATTGTTTGAATTAATAATAAATATTATTAAAGATGCATCTACCTGTCTTATGGAAATATTTTATTAATATTAATATTAGTTACACATTTGTGTGAAAAATAATAAAAATGGTTAATTACCAAAAAAATGCATATTTCCTTAATACATTTAATACACAAGCTCTGAATATGCATATATGAGTACTGTATATGTTTGCGTTTATTCTTTATTTTTATTACTTTATTGATTTAATTACATTCAGGTGTTAAACACAGTGAAGTAAAACTAGAAATAGTCATAACAACTTTATGTCACATTCAAACAAATTAAATATTCTTGTAATAATAATAATAATAATAATAATAATAATAATGGTAACATTTTTTATTTCTTTATTTCAAATGTGACATGTGTTCATATGTTATTACTGCATGTTTATGATGAAAATAAAAAATAGAATCAGTATTGAAATGTAATAAACTGCTGTTATGACTCAAATAACAAAACAAATTGTGATTTTAATGACAAAGACATCAACTTATAATACTTTTACTACTACTACTAACAATAATAATAATAATTATTATTATTATTATTGTTATTATTATTATAATAACAGACTTATATTATAATGTTGCTAAAATGAGCAATTGTTAGTTTTATTTAATGACTTTTGGGGGTTTTTGTTTTTGTTTTTTAAAGCTTTTATTATGTGGTTGAGATTCTACAACAGAAAACTTCAACATGGATGTTTTGGCTGGTTTATGATCTTATTTGAATATTTTTTAAATGAATGTGTTTAAATATGTCATTTTGAAAAATATTATAATGAATAAATGAACGTCCACATTTGTTTATATATGGTTCTGACAATGAGACAAAGACTTTGAATGTGACAGAAAGTGAAACTGAACAGTGAACTAAGAAATAAAGTACAAATAAAAAATATTTTTAAAAAACGTCTTAATTATTATCATTAGGATTAGAAATGCAACAATTTTACACTACAAAATATCTTATAAGCAAATGACATTTGACATTTTGTTCAAACAGATTTTTTGTGTTTCAATTCAGTGAATTGTTTTCATTTTGTTATTTTTCAGACTTTAATTTTTTAAAATTCTGATCAAGTTGAATCATTTGTTTCTGCAGTGTGGGTTTGTTCCGTCAAAGGAGAAGAAGAAAAAAACACACATTCTTTGTGTTGAGACTCTCGTTAAGCGTCGCCTGCTGAGGCAGCGGCCAGAACCATAAAGAAACCTACATATAACGCCCCATCAATGATTCCACAGCCGAACAATGGAAGAAGTGCAGTGAACAAAAGCTGCAGAGGTTTAACGTGGAGACACGTTTAAATAATTTAAAAGAAAATGACATGAAGCATTTTGTCGATGAGACATGTTTTTTATCTGTTTGAATATCAAAGTGAAAACAGGCAGAAAGTTTCTCCCTCAGAATGAAGAGTAAGAGGAGAGAGATGATAGAAAATAATGTCTCTTTCAATCAGATACAACTTTAATCTCAACAAAATTGAATATTTATCATTTAATTTTTTAGACATATTGTTGCTGCTTCTTTCTTTATTTCCTGTGTCTGAACTCAGGGCTTCATTTTTCATTTTATTTTTAATTTGTATTTTTTTTACCCTAATTAATGACAATTCTTTCTTTTAATTATAATTTCAATTCATTTTAATTATTGAATGTGTATTATTACAGACGAGTAAACAACATGGATCAACTTTGTAACACATTCATACAGAAAAATACTTGACATATTTTTTCATTATTTATAATGTTATAATGAATTAACTTTTATTTTTTAATTATTTTATATAATTTTTTTTTACTTCATGTCTTGACAATATTTTCTTTTAATATCCATATTTATGTTATTGAGGACACCTTAAAAACACAAGATGGAACATCTCAAAAGATTTATTTTTAAAATTTGAAATAAATGAAATAAAATTTTGTTCATCTTTACATATTGTAGTTTATATGCATTATATTTACATATTGTGTATTTTGGTCAATTTCTTCTTTTCTTTTTAAATGCATTTTAATGTAACATTGAAATCGTGAATATACACACATGAAAAATGAAAATGAAAATTAACAGATTTTATTTTCTAAAGATTTTAAATATACATGTTTAAATCAGTGATTTTGCAGAATGAGTCTGTGAACATTGGATTTATTTGTTTATTGCTTCAGATTCCTTTTTTAAATCCCTTTTTTTCCTGCTGTGATATTTTCATTAATCCTGTTTAATCTGTGGTTCATTCAAAGATTAAATCTCACAGTATTTTTATGAACATAAACATAAGATAATATCTGATTTCATTATCTCTGTGCTTGATGTTTTTTTTTAAATTCACATTTGATTTTAGTTTTTACTGAGTGTAATCCACTTATTTTATGTATTTTAGTTTGTGGATTATTAAATTTCTTGCTCTTTGTTCGCAGCTGACAAACACAAAGCTGGATGTAAATTTCACACAGATCTGCTGCTGCTGCTTTTACCTTTTCACTCCTGCCTCCTTCTATTGTCTCTGTCTTTTATTTCTATTTTTACATGTTGTGTTCCCGTGTTATTCAGAGCGGTGAGGCGAGCTGTCAGCTCGACGCCGCCAGGCAGAAAAGTCTGCGAACCACCAGCCACCATATGTCTCTCGCTCCCTCTCGTTTTCTCGCTTCATTACTCTCTCTCTCTCTTTTCATTCCCCATCTCTGTTTCTGCATCGTTCTCACTGGATTGATTTATTTCTCCCTCTTTTATCATTTAATCTCCCTCCTTCTGCCTTTCACGCTCACATTCTAAAATTCAAAAGGGCTTCACTGGACATTTAAATAGAAAAGCACAGTTAAAAAACATATAAACTTACAACAAATTACGATAAATCTGGTGAAATTTTATATTTTCCTTCATGTTCAAACTCAAACAAACAGTGAATGTATCTCACAAATATTGAATTAAATAAATACTGTTGTTCCTTCATCACCATGAACTCAAACACTGTATTTTATCTGGACTTCCACAAACACAAAGACTCACTTGAGACCAAATGTGGATTCATCCGCCGCTGAAAATAGTCCCCAGTCTTATACTGAAATAACTTTTTGTGCATATATGTAATGACATAAACTGAAGCTCTTAAAAGTCCAGTTTGTCTCAGAGCTACAAGATTATTACACAAGTGAATAATGCAGGAACCCTTCAACTTTTTTTGTTTATATTGTTCTTAAAAGGTCTGCAATGAATTTGCAATTAATCAAATTACCAAAACTAATTGACACGCAGTGAAAATGGGGCCTTCAGGGGCCCCTCAGCGTCCGCGTCGGTTGGCCCCTTTTGTTTGCTTGAACACACACTGATGCTTTCTTGTTCATGTATTTTAACCTTCGTCTGACCAACTCTGCTACCAAACGTATTCACAGGTAATAAGCTAATATTGATCAGGCGACGACAAACTGTCTGTGACATCATTCAGGCTGCTGATGTAGAAAACAAGGTGATGAAACAGGAGTGAACTGAAGTCTGTCGGAGCCGCTGGAGAAGCGAATCGAAGCAGGAAACGAGTTGACTTCCAACAGACAAAGCAAATATTCATGATCTGGAGGCTGAGGGAGACCAAAGATGTGGTCTGAAGCGTGTTTGTCAAAAGATGCAATTAAACATCTGCGCAGCTCCAAACGGACAAGGGAATTATGGGTAAGTGTAAGTTGATGCACACGTGTGGATTTGCACTGCATCATATTTGGGCTGTTATGTTATAACGGTGGAAATCTGAAACTGGACACAACATCAGTATTAGGCAATTCTGCAACAACAGGTTGTGTCTTTTTTTTTTTTTTTTTTTTTTTACATCTTTCTAAAATATCTGCACATGATGACAACAGATTCTGGTTATAGTTAATAAAAAGGCAAACTTTACCTTCATTTTTTCTGTTTTTCACTTGTACTTGTATGCATCAAAATTTACACATGTAAATTTTGATGCATAGAATCATCCACCGTGCACAAGACTCTAAAAAAAACCCTCATAAATTCAGAATCTATATTTGCATGAAAGTCACTGGAACATCTCTGAACGACTCCTGTTCCTGTAGGAGAAATGAAAGTGCTTTTTAATGTGTATCTGTAACAGCAGTTTTTATGTTGTCTTTCCTCCTTCTTGTTGGAGAAACACTCATAATTTTGCAGTGAAAGAAGAGGAAGAACGCGGCAGGATTGTTCTCTCTACGGCTCTTTATCTCTGTTTTCGGCACCTTTCAGCCTCGTTTTAGTTCTGTTTTTCTGTCTCACACAGTCTCTCTCTTCCTCTGTCTCTTTGTCTTCATCTCCTTTCTTCTCTCCCTCCTCTTCATCCTCTCACCGTCTTTCACGTCTCTCTCTCTCTCTCTCTGGCAGACGGAGGGATGATGGGTTTGTTGCCGTAGTAACTCCTTCATTCAGCCTCGCTCTGTTGGCACCGGCAGCATCGCCCGATGACGACACACAAATACAACAGTTTTCCCACGTCGAAATGATTTAGTTGTGTCTGTTAGGAAACAAAATGAGGCTAGACGACATGAACAGCCCTCCCTCCATCCCTCCATCCTTCCCTCACCCCTGTCTGTCCGCCATGCTCGCTCGCATGTTGATTACACACAGCAGCAGAAAAGACAACAGACGGGTAAAAACAAATGAATCGAGCCTCACAATTATCGCCCCGCCGTCGACTCGTCTCTCGGCTGTTTCTCCACTCAGATGTTTGTTGTTTCGTCGAGATGAGATGAAACATTATTGATTGCAGCAGGGAGACGAAGGAGATGACCTGATGCACACATACAGGGGAGAGATGAGAAATGGGAAGGAGGCACGATGCGGCATGTCGGAGGGAAAATCTGCCCAAGAGAAAAGACAACAGTGATTTATTTTCAGTTCTGTTTCTCTTTATGTCCTGTTGATAAGCGCTCCATGTTGGGAGAGGACAAAAAATCATCAGGCTTCAAACAGTCTGTGTTTAACTGTTGTGGGCCGATGAATCCGGACTGTGGTCTGTCACACGTGAACGTCGTTACCTCTGAGCCGAGAGGTCGGCGTGAACATGTGACCAACACATCATGTGACGCAAACGCCTTTTCAACAAATCTTCCTTCAACAAACGACCAAACAGGTTGTTGCCTTCAAACACGACTTACATGAGCATTTTCTGATCCAGCAACATTGTTTGTGTCTTTAAAAAACAAACTCTGCTCTGATCTGAAAGGTTCAGGTTTGGTGGTCAGAGGTCAGGAAATGATGGAGGTCACCAGCACATGACGCAGTCTGTCGTCTTCATTAAAACCAGTTTCTGTGGTGGTGTTTTGGGGCTTCTCTGGTAAAGGGGGTTTGGAATAGATAAATAATTGATGTGATTTCTTTCCTTTTTTTTTTTTACCAGTTCACCTCTGTACCAGGTAACAAAGCCTCCGAGCTGATTTATCGTCTCCTTCTTTTAACCTTGACCTTGTTTTATCATAAACCTGAACCTTGGATCAGGAAACAGAATCGTTTGTGTCGTGTTGGAAGCTGAGTGACAAACGTGTTTTGTTGTTTGGACTCAAACATTAGCTTTTAGTTTTGGTCTTTTCAGAAGTAAAAGACTCGTATAGTTTCTCTCTGGACATGCCAGTTTAAAACTGACATCCAACAAATACATCAGCAAAAAAACAACACAGAGAACCACTGGCACCAGAGACCAGCATGCTTTGCAGCTGGAGGACAGGTGAGTCAAGGTCCCCCTGTTGGACACGAACTCCTGAGCAGAACTCAAGTTTAGATCCTGGACTTTGTTTCCAATGTGGGCAGAGAACAAAAAGCTGAACCGGAGAGAGCCTCTTATTTTTGACAGCTCATACTTAATGGAGGGCTGTTCCTCAGCATCCCACCAGTGTTTAAAAAAAGCTGCTGCACTCGTAGCCTTTTCACTTCAGGTGGACGCACACCAGCCCTGCTGTTCCAGCTGCCGTCGGCCATGTTTCCCTTTTAAAATCCACACTTTGGGGCTGAACACATGATAATGTTGGACCAGCTTCTTCCAGGCTGCAAATGCTGCCTTCATTTTCCTGAGTTTGGACAATGTGTGCAACAGTTTGTTTTTTAACGAAGCGTTGCTGAACCTGGCTTTTGTTCCTCTCTGTGATCAAACTGATTGTTGTATTTTCACGTCAGTCAGATTTTCCTGCTCCGACTCTCTCTCGGCAGATTAATTCTGCCTCCATGTTTGTGAGAAAATTCCTGAGTCAGGCCGACATGTGGCCTCTCGCTCGCTCGCTCGCTCTCTTTCATGTTCCGTCAGCCGGATCGATTTTGTGTCACCGCTGCTGTTTTGAGGGTTTGAAAGGACTTTGTCGGTTTTGAATACACACCGAGCGACCGTTTACGCTGTTTACTCACCACAACAACTCCACTGCAAACCTATAGATCTGTGTGTGTGTGTGTGTGTGTGTGTGTGTGCGCGTGTGTGTGTGTGTGTGTGTGTGTGTGTGTGTGTGTGTGTGTGGACTGTGGAGCAGCTGATTTCCTGAACTGGGAGATGAACTTTTAAATTGGTTTCATAAGTTTTAAGGTTTACTATTGAAGAAGTGTAACACGTGTGGCTGAGAAGCAACGACGTCAATTCTCAAGTATTGTACTTCATTACACATTACAGATACCTGTACTTCAGTCTCCAGGGAAATATTCTAGCTTTTACTTCATTACGTTTATCTGATGCTTTAGTTGTTAATTACTTTAGATTAAGATTTTTGCACACAAACACATGAAGAGTTAAATAAATTATCCAACAACGCCAACTGAACAACGTACAGGATATTTATAAATGTGAAAACATATATTTACAGATAAACTATGAAACAAAGGGACGTTGATCTGCAGGATAAATGTTAACGATGATTCCAGGCGAATGTAATACGTCACTTGTAACAGTAATATGTGACAGTCTATAACTGAGCGAGAGCCTTCAGTTCCAGTCCGTCCCAGGTTGACGGGTTATTTCAGATTCTCTGCAGGTTGAATTGCAGAAGTCGACGTAAGCGCTGATGGTTAAACTTGGAAAATGCTGAACGTGAATGCAGGTGATTGGACTGTAAAATGTGCGGTGTGGTCCTTTAACTGGACGAGCTGTCAGGACGGAGGAGACATCAAACAGCCGTCTCTCAGAGTGATGTTTCTCCTTTTGGCCTTTCTCTCCTCTCTCGCTCCATTTAAAACAAAGCGCTGGCTGCTGTCAATCACTCGGTAATAGCCGCTGAGGAGAGGCGGCGAGGTCGTTATGACTTCATGAAGCGTCTGCTCACGAGCTGATTGGATGAATTAGTGACCGTAATCGTTAGCGGCCGTGCTTCAGACAGACTCTTAATGTCTCCGTATTAGCACTAATGGAATGCAATTTCAGCTCTCCCTCTGCTCTCCGTCACCCGGTCCGGCCACGATCCCGGGGGCACTGCCGGACCGTCGTCTAGGTAACCGTAATCACGTGCCGACGCCTGGTCTCCTTCCTCCTCCTCCTCCCGTGAACCCCTCAGTGAGACAGAGAGAAAATTAGAGATGGCTCTTAATAAGAGTCCTGGTGCTAAAAGAAAATGACCAATATTCTTCCTCAGGCAGGGAAATGATTTGAGCCGCAGCCAGTTTTGTGAAGGAGCAGCGGGGGAGATTAGCTCGATTAAGGCCAAATCAGACCTGCTTCCAATTTGATGAGAGAAGGGAAGATAATAGCTCTCAGATTGGTTTCTCATGCAGCTCCGGCCTTCACAGAGGGAATTAAGCCTCTCTTTGTCTCTCCGTCTCTCAGGGTGACTCCACTCCCCCGAACCAATCACACAAGCTAGCTGCTACATTAGAAAGCTAATATAACCTTTTCTCCCGAGAATTACCTCCATGTCCAATTTGCTTTCATTAGCTAAACCATTTTTGGGGAGGGATTATGTTTTAACTTGTAACACGGCTGCAGGTTACTGTTAATATCAGAACACGTCAAATACATTTCTGTTCAACAGTCTGAGCGGAGCTGCAGGTGAGCGCAGTGTTAACGACAGGTAACCGCCACGGATGCTTCACATCAGCTCGTACAAACACGTCGTGAACTGTTGCATTGTGGTAAACAGGAAGTGACTTCAGACGCAGCATCACTACTCTGAGATGTAACTACGTCCTCCTCAAACCTCTGCAGCTTCCTGTTACCCATAAACCCTTCCCTGTGGCAGTTTGTGTACGTTTAGGTGCATCAGAAGCAAGCGGCAACCTCCGGCACTGAAAAATGAAGCCAATGCGGAAGTGCAAAAAAGCTGCAGTTCCTCGAATAACCACTAGAGCAGGCTGCAGAAGGGAGTCAATTACATTTGAGCCCCATGTTAAAATGTCCAATTTTACCACAGAAAAAAAACATATTTACAGCCTGGTTCAAAACATGGCT
>JBBMOC010000191.1:274617-289020 GCA_037975185.1 Centropyge bicolor | reverse complement strand
CCCCTCCTCCCCCCAATCCCCCCAATTAGACAAACATTAACATCAATTAAGGGCCCTCACGGGAACACAGGCTCTATATAATTACCTTAATGGGTGGACGCTTTCTCTCCGTCCCTCTCTCTTTCTGTCTCTTTCTTTGGACCCTCAATCTCTTAAACAAACTTTAGAGGGCCTCAGTGGAGGGGGGGAAGGGGAGGGGGGGGAGAAAACGTTGATCGGCAGCATGGGGGTGGGGGTGGGGGGTCGTTTCCCGTTGGCTTTTGTGGTGCTGGTCTTTCTAAAAAGGCCCCGACTGAATTGGACCTATTGGCCGACAAACAGAGGAGCTGTTCCCACAGAGAGCCGGGACCCGGACAATACAGACCCCCGACTGAGAGGGGGAGAGAAGGGGGAGAGAGGAGAGGAGAGGAGAGGAGAGAGGAGATGAAAGGAGGAACTGTAGAAGACAGATAGAGACTACAGAAGGAGAGACATTCTGAAAGTATGGAGAGACTGATGCATTGATCACCTCAGGTTTTCAGTGATCTGAGCCTCCTGACCAGCAGGTGGCACCTGTCAATCTGCCCTCTTCACCTTTACCTCTCCTTCATCCTTCTAACACCTCCTTCCTTCCTCCTTCCATCCTGATCCCTTCTCTTCATCTGGTCCACCATCCTCCCTTTCATGCTCCATTCGTCCTCTTCCTCCTCTCCATCACCTTCTCTTTCTGTTTCCCTCCATAAATCTCCCTCTTTTAAAGAAACACACTTTGTATTTTTGACTTTTTTTTCTCATATTGTCATAACTTTATTTAATTACTATACTATATTCTATACATTATTATATCAAGTTGTTTTTGCTGAAACATTTTTCCAGCTGTTAAACTGATGTCAAACATTTGTCAGTGTCAGCTCCTTAAAATCTGTAACGATATATCTGAGGATAAAAACCACGAAGGAAGCAGCAGAGACGTTCAGTGTGTTTGGTGTGTGTGTAATTCAGGCCTGTTTGTAAAAAGCAGAACTTCCCCTCGAGGGACTCGATGGTTCGTCTTCCTCGTCTTCTCAGGTGTAAACGAAGGTCTTTTTAAGTGCTCACTCACTGACCTGTCAGTCATCTGCCTCTAGAGGGCAGTAGGTGTTCAGGACCATAATGTGTGTGTGTGTGTGCCTGACCCTTCACAGACACACACACACACACACTGTGCAGCCTGAGGGGCCTTATTGAGTCATTGGTTGTCAAACTGCAGCTCTGTACTAAACAGGCCTCTGTGTGTGTGTGTGTGTGTGTGTGTGTGTGTGTGTGTGTGTCTCGGGGAGGGGGAGGGGGGTGAAAGGTCGTTGCTGCACCAGTGTTCAGCTCATGGTCAGACTGAGACACTCTGTATCTGGATCCATTTGTTTCCATCAGAACGTTTTCACCTCGACTCGCTCGCATGGCGACCTGTGATGAAATCCTCCTCGACCAATCGGATTGTCACATACTGAGAGCTCAGGTTTAGTCAGATCAGAACGGCTCGTGTCCGTCTGTCCCGTCTCTGGCTTCAGGTCGGGTTTAGTTCAGTTTCTGTTTGGTGTGGAGAAGCTGCGGTTCCATCACTGCTGGAGGAAGTACAGAGTAAAAGTACTACTACCACGCAGTAAAAATACTCCTATAAGTCCTGCGCTTGTCCCGTCTGTGTTTCATCACTCTGTTATTGGACCATTAATACTGAATCAATCTAGAACAGGATCATATTTTATTAACTTTGTTTTGCTGGAGAAATGTTCTGCGAAGTAGCTGAAGCAACTTGGGGAGACGTTTTTACACGACAAATATAAAGGTACAATCACAAGATTTATGAGGATGAAACTTACTGAAAATATAGTAAATATAGTTACATGTAAACATAAAATGGAAAAAGTAAAATAATCATAGGTTTTTTGTTGCTTAGTGAAAAATATCTCCAGGGAGATTTAAGGTTTGAACCTTTAGTTTGAACATTATTTTTTTTAAATGACAGTGGAACAACAGTGGAGTGAAAGCTCCGGAACAGACACTAAAGGGACCTGGAAGTGAGAATTCAACAAAAGAGCATTTTCTATAACTTCAGTCTTTCTTTGACATACGATCAGAGTGTTTTTGAATTTGAATGTAAAAACTATTTAAAAGCTGATTTTTTTTTTAAACTTCTCATCTTTGTCTCTTCTGTCCTCACGAATCATAAACAGCACGTCTATGAACTGTAAATGAAATGAAAACTTTTTCTCTCCGACTCTTTTTCCTGATTCTTCGGCAGTGAAACGTGAACATTAGCAGTGAAGCTGTCGACAGACTTAATTAATCAGACTGATTTCGTGCGGCAGAAGTACAGTGATTTGAAAAGATTGCGGTGCGTTCGAGGAGTTTTGAAGGAGTTTCTGATGGTGAAAGTGCAGAATGTTTTTTCCCCTCCAAATTGCAAGTAGAGAGGCGTGCTACATCAGCGCTCACATTTACATTTCACACTTCAATCATCGCAGTTATAAAGGGGGGTCAACAAGGAGGAAACTGAAATTCTCAGATCAACATTTAAACTAGTGACGAGGAGGTGAAAGGATTTTTATCCAAGACAGTTGATCGGAGAGAGGAGGGAGATCCACTGTCTGAGGGTCATATCAGCATCAGGGGTCAAAGGTCACAGCAGCCAGAGGAAAAGGATGGGAAGAGTTTTTCAAGGTGTCAGTTCATGACAGCGACTCACTCACTCGTCCACGAATTGATTCAAGGTTCCTTTTGTCCAACAGTGTGTTTACATTCGTACGTTCATCGATCTTTCTCAAGTTTTTTTATCAGTTTCATCTGAGAACTCGCTGTAATTATGTGTAACGTTACGGATTCAAGTCAAAAACATCCTCAGGTATTATTTATCGAGACCGAACACCCGACGGCTTCGTGAGGACTGTGTGGGTTTGATTTGATCACATTTGATTGACGCTGACCAAATGACCCACCTACTCTGATCGCATTCACATGATGCCAGATCCTGATTGGTGCATGGATGTGTGTGACATCATCTTCCTCTGGCTGACCCCGCCCCCAGAGGAAAAGTGAAACTTCGCATGTGAAATAACTAAAGCTGTCGTAACTTTGGATCCAGCTGATTTAGGAAATAAAGTTTTGGATCCTGTTAACGTTAGATAATTAACGATCGCCTTCAGACGCCGTGATGCTTTGACTTTTTCTGGTGTCAGTTCTATAAGACTGACATTGTCGAGATTTGAAAGTTGCTCCAGAGAGAAATGTTAATATCTTTGTGTTTGTTTGAGTCAGTGAAATTGATCCGTCATCAGTGAGAAAAGACTGATGAAAAGTTCTTTTTAATTTGAGGAAATAACTGTTTGTAATTACTGAGCATCACCAGATGTTAGCAACAGCACACGAGTCTCTTTGTTGTGCGTT
Source organism: Centropyge bicolor (assembly GCA_037975185.1). Taxonomy (NCBI): domain Eukaryota; kingdom Metazoa; phylum Chordata; class Actinopteri; family Pomacanthidae; genus Centropyge; species Centropyge bicolor. The sequence continues at coordinate 285,621 of JBBMOC010000191.1, read as the reverse complement.
TTCATCTTAAAGTTATTTAAGTTGAGTCGATTCCTTTATTTCCTGTATATTTATGTAATATTTCTGACTCTTGAGACAGTTGCTGAGGTTTTCGTGTGGCGGCAGATAATTATCTTCTTAAATGGAAATGTTCTCTTTTTCACACCACACCTACTGCAGCAACTTCTCAGGTAAATTTCGAGTCTCTGCCTGTTGATTGTCACACTGGACTGAACTGAACGGACACCGCTGGAAGCCTGGAAGGTAACAGAAAAACCAGTTTGTCAATCTAAAAAGCTGCGGCGAGCTTTCGGATAATGGCACAGAAATAAACACCGGTGCGATCCTTTAAAGAACAAAGCTCGCCATTGCTGCATTCTGGCAATTTCAGAACTGCAAAATGACAGTGAGAGGCCCCAGAAGAGAAGCACTGAGCGCGTGCAGCTGAAAACAAGGTGACATTTGTTAGTGATTGGCTGATTGACGGCGACGAGTTTATTGTTGAGCAGCCAGTTGGACACGCGGCTCCCACTCGAAACTTGGCTCACGCAGAGACAGCTGTATTGGAAAATGCAGCTTGTGCCAACTGTGGTAATATCTGTGTTCTCATTGAGGAAGTGTTTGTGTGAATTTGTGCCCCGCGTCCCCGTCTGCAGGCGCCTTTCTGCTCCAAACGGCATCTAAACTCATTCACAAGCGGCTTGCTGCTGCCGAGGCGCAACACTGAGCATCTTTGTTCAAAAAAAAAAAAAAGGAACCAGAATATTCACATCAACTGTTTCCTTTTATTCTAGGTGTTCGGAGTCTTCGTGCTGAAACGTGTGCAGCTGAAAGGAGGAACAGAAAAAACACGAGCTTCAACAAGACTAAAAGTCCACAGCAGCACCGTGAGGCCGCGACGCTCATTACACAAGTTTTCATCCTCTGGGGCCGAAAGACACGAGGGTGGCGCCGGAGGAGCGGCCATGTTGTGGCCTCAACAATAAGAGTTCATCCACTGAACCTCAGCAAAACAGCAGAGAGTCAGACGTCCAGCACTCGGCCGGTTTCATGCTTTCATTCTTCAAACCAAATAATGATTCTCCGTGAAGCCAAAGAGGCCGTTCCAATGTTCTGAGCAAACGACCTCAGGTTCTTCCTCCACAGTGAACATCCAGGGCTGCTCTGGTCTTCAGATGTGACGAGACAAGACGTCTTGCTTTGAAGCACAGTGAGGCCTTGACAGAGTTTCCTGCTGTGAGTTCAGATCGATCCAAACCAAACTGGAAGTCTTCTCGGACACAAAACACAACACAAAACAAACTGAGGCCGAGGATTCACCAAGACCGGACGCAGGCTGCAGACAGTGGACTCACTCTGTCCCACCTCAAGGTCTGGTTCACAAAGATATGGCATTAATGTTACAGTGCAAACCACAAGGTTCTGCAGCTGAGTGCAGTCTGCCCGGTTTCACAGGGTCGTCTCATTTGTAAAAATTATTTGCCAAAGTTTTTGCATACTGATATGTTTACTTTGACAAAGAGTCATTGAGACAAAATGCACACAATCCTGACACTTTTCAGATATTTTCCAGGACGATGAGACAGAACTGAAGTGACATCACGTTCCAGTTTACGACCCAATCAGCTGTGGGCAGGTCGAGCAGGTGATGACGACAGGATGCAGGTATGTCACGTCCACTTCTTCAGCGCCGTCCCACAATAACAACACGAGACTAAAACTTTGAATGTGTGTGAACAGAAAAGGCCTTAAAACTCCCTTCTGACATTTTTGATGCTTTTTGTCATCTGATTTGAAGAAAATGTGCCACCAGACTGTTTTTCTCTCCGTCCTGGTTAACACTTCAATAATTCTTTTTTTGTATCTTACATCTTGTTTCAGAAGGGAAGAAAAACATCATGTTACATAAGCTGGATTCAAACTGCCTTTTCCTGATGACTGCTCGTCTCTGACCGTTTCAGCTGTTTGTGTTTGTGCTGTTCGAGCAGAGGCAGGCCGGCGTGGATGTTAAACCGCGGCCGGTCGGCTCGGGTTCGCTCAGGTTATGCAGTCGTGCAACCTGCTGCTGGCGGCTATTCAAAAAGCCAAATTACTCCAGTGTTACACTTTAAGTCTCTGCAGCACATTTGTGCCTTTTATTTTTCCGCCGCTGAAGGTGATGATTTAAGCTGTCATGCTGCCGAGCAGTTTAACAATGGTTTTATAATAATATTTCAGAAAACTCAAAAAACATCCTGGACTGGGTCTGTAAAGTGCTTCAGTGTTTGTGCCTTTTGTGTGTGGCTCAGCGAAGGTAACGATTTAATCTGACATATTTCGGAGCAGCAGAATAATAATATTTCAGCGTGGTCTTTCATAATAGCGGGGGAGAACAAAAGGCCGCAGGCCATTCATCTGGCTGAAGGCTTACTTTGACACCGGCTGCTCGGGGCTCGGTGGGGGCTCCGCCGGAGGAGTCGGGCGGTTTAGACGAGCTGCTGCTCAAACACGCTGACAGGGAACATTAGCCGGTCCTGCGGCTGCCGGAGGTCAGGGGTCTGAGTCCGCCTGGCTGTGCTTGGAGCTGCTGAAGTGCTCTTGTGCAGGGGGATGAATCCCCTCCAGCTCGACTCTCCACATCAGTGGAAGGTGACGAGACTCAGAACCTGTCCAACAGAAAAGCTTCATCGTCTGGGAAGCAGAAGTCTGTCCAAGAAATCTTAATGTTTATGTGGCAGTGAAGACGCCACCACAGAGGATCGTCCACAACTTGAGGGTTCATCCTCTGCAGCTCGTTATCGCAGCGTTCACATTCATCAACCATGATCCTGCTCTTGCTCTTCACTGATTCCTGGATCTCACTGAACTGCTGTGTTGTAAAGTGGATCCAGGTTCCACTTCTGTTCTGACTGAATTTGTTTGCAGGTTCATTTAACCACAGCTTTACACACCGAGATTGTTGTTCTCGTTCAACCTGGAAGAAAAACAAGTTTACACTGTCTTGCTGTTTCTGAGCTTTCGAGCATGTCCTCAGTAAACGGAGCTGATTTAAGGTTCGGTCTGAGGCAAACAAACTCATTTGTCCGAGCTGTGGTCAGAACACATCTGAAAGCTTCAGTTGTGAACATCCGCCGACCTGATCCTCGCGGCTCTCTGGTGTGAGTCCTGTCCCGCAGAGGACACTTTGACCTGTGGAGCCGGGGTCAGACGTCCTCTGCCACCTGAGGCACAGCGGTCTCTGCATCCATGTTATGATCAGTGGTCTCATGGAGATGTGAACCAATCGGTGACCTCGGCCGGATTTTAAAGACGTCAGCTTGATTTCCTGACGGTCGAACATCTGAAACCTCCTCAATCAGCTCTATTGAAATCTTCTGGCCGTTTCCTCAGTCATGTGCCGGCCGTGTGAACGTGAGGAAGTGAGTCGAGTTTGATCTTATATACGACCAAGCGACTCTGTGATTATCTCAGTCTCTGTCAGTCCAAATGTTTGCTGTTTGATTCATTTATAAGATTCGTCTCATGGCGGTCGATGACCTTCGAGCCGTAAACACTTTGACTCCAGATTCACAGAGAGTCTGAGTCCAGAGCAGACGACATGTTCTGATCAGGTCTGCTGACATTTAGAGTCGGTGGAAGTGGAGCCCGTCGCGACGCCCACTGATGTTAAATGGTGATGGGGAAAAGATCCACGGTGACAAGAGCTTCCACCGGACGCTGTCTTTAAGGCTGTTTGAGGTCTGCAGTTAGTTCCCAGTATGAACAAGGCTGAATGTGAAATGATTGGAGGACAGAATGAAGCCGGTGAGCAGGGAGGGAGGAAACCTTCATGTGTTACAACTTTCAGGTTCAGTTTGAACATGAAATAATGGAACATTTGTGCAGTGTGATTTTCCAACCAGGGAGAAGGCAAATTATGTTTCTGTGATGAAAAGCGTATTTTCGGGTGTTTTGTGTGAGCACAGTCTTTGGTGTTTTCTGAGGGAGAAGCTAATGATTTAAACTTGACATGTTGGAGCTTAATAACAGCAGAATAATAATATTTCAGCTCGCTCTTTCATAATAGCTCCAGCAACGAGAGAGGGAGAGAGAGAGAGCGGGCCATTCATGCGGCATGATGGGTAGTTTGACACAGACTGCTTTTCTGCTCAGCACGATGTTTTCCATTTAGAGACAACTGGCAAGTACACGCACACACGCACGCACACACACACACACACACTTGAAACATGTATGACAAATCCACACATGCACTCACATGTGTATGTTCTTCACACAGCAGGAAAGGCTAACAAATGCTAACATGCTAACACACACACACACACACACGCTGCAGGCCTGTCATTCTCTGCGTAGAAAGAGTTGACGAGGAGCATTTAAAGCTCGCTCTCTTGACACACACCCCTCATCTGCAATGACAGCCAGCAAGCTATTATTAACACACACACACACACACAGGTATGCACATCAAAGTGACAGCTCGGCTATTAACCCCCGGCCCTGACTGAACCCTCATATACATCACAGCGGAGCTCACACACATGTCTGTCGGTGTGTGTGTGACTGACGGCGGCCGCGCTGCAGCTGCAGTGTAAAAACAAAGTGAAAAGCTTTCGACAGTCGGAGCAGCGTCGTCGTGGACGTCGTCGGTAAACACATCGGAAAAATATGAAAACACAGACAAAATAAACACACAGTTAAATATCGACACGTCCCCTGAGCCGGGGATGAACCGGAGACTCCGGAGGTCATCGCCTGGACGGCGGCGGTCAGCAATGTTTCGGGACCGACCGTCAGGTGTAGGACGGTCCGAGAATGATGGCTGTGTTTACACACATCGGCATCATGATTAAAGAAAAACCACTGATTTCTTAATGATGATTTTGTACCGTCGTGGTCACATGACTTCCAGTCGTCAGGTCACTTGAAACCAGCAGGTGCTACCGCTACGTATATAAAGGGTAACTGTGAGGATTGGACCAGATGCAGAAGGTTTTAGGAACGATGGGAGCCAAGAGGATGAGCGACCATACGGAACAAAACACAACTGTAGATTTTAACTGCATATATTGGAAATTATTAGCAATTCAACAGGTAAGTTCCCAATCAAAGATATTTTTTTTCCCACGGATTCTCTTAAAAAATAAACCAAAAAAAATAATCTGTGCGCACATATAATAAAATAAAGAAAGAAGACAGACTCAGGTCTATTGTTCTTTGTCTCTATAAGAGTCACAGTTCAATATCCAACTCCAGTGCTGGACCAGTCTGAAGAAAGGTAAGTATGGTCTCTGTCCTTGGCAGTGTGTGTGTGTGTGTGTGTGTGTGTGTGTGTGTGTTCAGTTTGATCCTACCACACTTGAGGTGGGGGGGCGTCAATGAACATCCTCCTTGGGCAGCGACAGGTTCTGAATCTCATGTGCTGGGCTTGCCATCCAGTCCGGGAACAGTTTCTCTCTGCGATCTCTAGGATGTCTGCTGATGTCTCTCAGTTCTCTCCTGAAGTCTCAGCTCCTCTCACAAAAAGAAAACCTGACCAATGGATGAGGTCAAGACAAAATTAGATTCATGCTAATTTTATGAACATTACTGATCATTTCAATTCAATTCAATTTTATTTGTATAGCGCCAAATCACAACAACAGTTATCTCAAGGCACTTTACATACAGAGCAGGTCGAGAGATCCGACAACATATAGAGACCCAACAGTTCACATCATGAGCAAGCATAAAGGCATAAAGGCAAAAAAATGCAACTTAATGCTATAATGTACATCAATATTACAGTTTTCTCTAGTCTAAAAATCACAATTATAGCTACACATAACCATCCAAAGTAATTGGGCTAGCTATACTCACAGATAAACTCAATAACCACAATTTAGGTGCATAGTAAAGAACAATACAACACAATGATCAGCATGATTTTGATCAGTGTAAACAGCAACAAATGACTCAAAAGTGCATGAAAACAACATAAATGACCTTCTCCTTCATACAATAATATAACAGAAAATGTCCGCTTACCAGCAGTTTCCTTCAAATACATTTACAAATCTCATTTTAACTCGCTGACTAGTTTAGCATGGCGGCGCTAGCTAGCCACGTGCTAGCGGACTTTTAGGCGCTAGTCGGCTACGTGCTAACGAACTGTGAGATGCTAATTTGCTACTCGCTAATAGCTGACTCAACTCACCAGTGCAACGTAGACACATAAGCTGGGAAATGTTGTCTGGTCTGCTGCGCACCCTCTGTCTAAAGCGGCGCTTTCAGCCTTATTCATCCAAACACTTTTTGGGGGGAAAAAGTTGTTTGCCCTCATCCAAGGAATAGGTCAAGTCCAACTCTTTGCGACGTTCAGTGCGTTACAGCCAGAAGGCGGGTTCAAGCCTATGATTGGCTGGAATAGAAGGGGCCTTCCTATGGATTGGCTGTTTGCCAAACTTCTCAACCTAACACTCTGGTTTTTTCTTTTTTCCACCTTTACACACTTTTACACTCACTCATACATACTTATACGTGTAGTTACTTCAAATTAAATTATATGAATTGAACTTAATGATATTTATTTATAAACGTGAACACAAATATTTATTTATCTATCCTTTTAATGACTTATTTAACCCTCTGGGCTACACACTGTTCAACAACAACAACAACTTCAGGAATCTTCATGTCGTTGTCTCACTACAGAGAATCAGATCAGCGAATCCCAAACCAGTCTGTCTGAAAAGACCCGTGAGACAGGAAATGATGCGATATCATAATGTTGCAGTGAAAATGACATGTGACACAACAGCAACTGGATCGAAGTTTCTTATTTTGGACTGTGAGCAGAAAGACTGAAACAAGTGTTTCATTCATTTATTTTAAGATTTTTTTTGTGGTTGTTCATGTCTTTATCACAGTGCAGAAGAGAGACAGGACAGGGACAGACGGAGGGACAGACAGAGGGGACAGATAGTGTATGTGTGTGGAAATTGTAGTTTAATTTCCTGTTCTGTGCGAATGAATCATTTATCTGAAACAACATATAGATTTATCTATAAGTCGCACATTAAAACTATTTAAGACCAAAATGGAGGAAGCTTTTCAGCCGCGTTGCATCTCCCACTTTTCTCCAATCAGAGCACGAGGCACGGCCTGCTGCTCCTGACGCTGCTCCTGACGCTGCTCCCGACGCTGCGCTTCCTGTTTCCCACCATCAGAGACTGAAAACATTCCTCACTCGTGTTTGTTCTCTCGCTCCCTCTTTCACTTCACCACGACACACAATGTGACATCCTGGATCAGTGTTCAGACCCTTTACTTAAAGTACTGAAAACACACAGTACAAATACTCTGTTACAAGTACAAGTCCTGTGTAATTGGGAAAATATACATAAAGTATTAAAAGTAAAAACACTCAATGTAGAAAAATGACATGTAACAAAAACATGTAACTGCATTCCAGTGAAGTTACAATGATAAATATGTAATCAGATTACAGATACATTTAGTGAAGATGGGGATTTCACCGCGATTTCGTCTTTAAAGGAGAAAAGTGAAAAAACATCACAGTGTAATCGACTGTTTCAGTTGTACTTGGATAATAGTTTAAATGTAGTTGAGTAGAGGTAGGAAGTGGCACGAAAGGAAAAGTAACTCAAATGTGTACTTAATTACATGACTGGAGTACTGAGTTGGATTCCAGTGATGAGCTGAGATGGAAGCGGTGCAGGGCTCCTGGGACAGATCGGACTCGTATCCGGTCTCCAGAGTCCTCGGAGCTGCTGAAGCACTTAGCAGCAGATTAGAGGAATCATCAAGTAACTGAGGAGGAGAAGTGATATTTGGATTTTCACAAAGAGCCTCAGTGTGAGCGCAGAGGCCTCGATAATCCTGCCGCTGATCCAGAGTCTGCCGCCGCGATTCTGTCTGTGGAGGAGGAAGGCAGAGGACGATGAAAACCCTGGCATCAGTGAGGAATTTCAAAATAAGAGTCGAGCTGAGAGACAGGGTCGTGTTTAAAAAGACAACATGTTGTAATGTTGAGTTTCACAATGAAAACCTGCAGAGAACGTTCAGATGAGGTTGTGGAAACACAAACAGTTCATAAATCTGCCTCGTGTTCGACTCCCTTTAAAGGGTCAGTTCACAGAAACACATTTTCCTGCTGATGTTGAGACACCTTTTGTTTTGTTTTTGTTCCAATGTCAAAGTGACCTGGAGAGATTTATCGTGTTTTCATTTTGATTTGGGTGGACGAAACTTTTAACCCTTTCAGTTCCAGCTCACAAACAGCAGCACTTTCATGAGTTATTGCTGCATGTTTTGCCTTTAATCTGTGGAAATATGAAAATGACAAAACAGAGGATTTTCTGAAATGTTCCTGTCGTGAAATGCTTTATAGAGTTTTTAATGCAGCTGCACCTGAGGGTCAAAGGTCACTGGCTCTCAGTGTTTTTGGTCTCGTTCCTCACATGCACACGTTCATCCAGATTCTCTGAACCTGATCATATTTTGGATTGTTCATGGGGAAATCTCTCAGTTCTGTTTGTTGAGAAATGCTCTGTTCGTCCTCACTCTGTCGGACGAAGTGTTGAACCTCTCTCCATCCTCTCTTGTGAACGACTGAGTCTTTCCAGGATGAACCTTTCAATCATGATCCTCTCACCTGTCACCAATGAACCTGTTTACCTGTGGAAGGATCCACACAGCTGTTTCTGGATCAGTCCACAACTTCCACAGTCTGTTGTTTGAAACACGTTGCTGCCATCAGATTCAGAATCAGCAGATATTTACATCAATCAATGAAGCTGATGATCAAACAGTAAATAGACTTTTTATTTCAACTGATCAAATGATCACGTTCTGTCTGAATTATGTTTCACACAGTGTCTGTCAGGTAGATGATGTAGTCGAGGAGAAGTAGAAGTACCATGAAGTACTCAAGTAAAGTACCAGTACCTTGAATTTGTACCTCTGCACAGAGTAAATGTACTCAGTTACATCGGATCATCGCATTCTTGTCACAGCACAGAAATAAAAACACTGATCAACCTCAGTCTGACTTGTTTGGAAACTCTGATCCACCAGTTTGAATCTTGTGTCTCTGAACGAGGCTGATAAACAGAGTTTGTGTTGATGGAAGCTCAGACGCTCTGACAGAGGTTTGTTTGTGTGTGTGTGTGTGTGTGTGTGTGTGTGTGTGTGTGTGTGTGTGTGTGTGTGTGTCAGAGTCAGACGATGATGTTTCTGCCTGCGTCTGTTTTGACGGACAGAGAGTTCAGAGCGGCCCAACCTTTCCTGCACCGATTCATCGCCATCTGTTTATCCAATCAGACGCGTCCTTAAAGGGACAGTCCTCATCCTCTGCTCCGCGTTCGCACTCCGAATCACCGACCGACTGAAGCCGCGTGAAAATAGAAAACAGGAAGTTCAGGATGACAGAGGACATTAAAAATATTTCCACCTCCTCTTCGTCTCTCTCCTCCTCTTCCTCCTCGTCTATCAATAAAGGTGTTGATGGAAGCAGACTGATAAAAAGACGGAGACACTCAAACACATGAACACAATCTGTCACGCTCCTAAATATACCTCCAACACTCCCTCGCTTCCTACGTCCTTCCCTCCTTGTGTCATTCCTTCCCTCCTTCATCTCTTATATCCTTCCATCCTTTTTCATTGGTTATATTTCTCTTTCACTGGCTCTCTCTGTCGTCCTTCCTTCCCTTCATTTTCTCCTCTCTGTTTTCATTCTTCACCTCAAACGTCCCACTCTGTCAGCTGAACAGTAGCAGACGAAAGCAGCTGAAGTGTCAGCAGAAGTGGAGGTTGAGCAGTTGAGGTATTGGAGATGAAAGCAGTCGATGTGGCTGTGGCAGTTTGATGAAAGCAGCCTCAGTGTCAGTCATGCCATGAAAAAGAAGTTGAATGATCAGAAGCAGTGAAAGCAGCTGAAGTGTGAGATGAAAGCAGCTGAAGCGTCAGTCGATGTCTCCTGGTCTGAGATCAGATGTGTAGCTCGTCTCGTGGTCTGGATGCAGCTGTAGTAGCTGAATGAGCTGTGGTCACATATTTGATGAAATGCAGTACTGATATGAAGTAGTGAAAGTTTTCTGTGTATTTCGCCGACTCGTCTCTTTTGAGCGTTTCGTCGGCTGAAGGTCATTTAGTTGGATTTTCTTTTGCTCTTTTTGACTCGGTGTCTCTCCTGCCTCCCTCCCCCCGTTCCCGCTCCCCCCTCGTCTCCACCTGAGGTTGGCTGTCAATCAAGCGTGGACGGGGGGTGAGGAAGAGGAGGCGGAGACAGATGGAGGTGAAGGAGGAGGCCTCGGTGCTGCTGGCACTCAGTCTGTGTGCGTCGATATGAGTCTATATATACTGTAGTGAATATATGATGAGACTAAACATGGAGGACGGCTGCAGATGGAGCTGACGGCCGGGGTCACGTCTGCCTCAGCTGATCTGTCTGTCTCTCTGTCTGTCTCTCTGTCTGTCTGTCTCTCTGTCTGTCTGTCTTCACTATAGAATATATACATTTTGTTTTTGAGGCACGTATAGAAACAGGAAGTCAGCAGAGTTTGTGTGCTTTTTCTTTGACGTCTCAAAGTCTCCAAACACAAACAAACAAAGCAGAGCAGCGCGACGACCTGAGACTGTTGATTCAGTATGTTTGAAATATTTTTGAAGCTCGACCTCAGAAACAGCAGCTGATGAAACAAACTCATCAGCAGTTCTTTAGTTTTTACTTCTGTTTGTTTACATGATCAAACGTCGTTACATGAAGGTCATGTATTAATATGACTATGATTCATTTCCGTTGTTGTCTGGAAGCTCAGGACTCCGTGTTCAACAGTGTGTGTTCTTCAGCCTGGACTCAGGGACCAGACACATGAGGCTCACCTTCAGTCAGCCAGACACACAGGGAGCTGCTGCAGAGGTGAAGTGGACATTTCCCTGCTATGAAGGAAAATCTTATCTTATCTTCAAAATAAACACATGAAGTTCTGATGAGTGTCAGAGTTTCACAACACACACACACACACACACACACACACACAC
>JBBMOC010000191.1:256296-269621 GCA_037975185.1 Centropyge bicolor | reverse complement strand
AGGATGGAGGACGCAGGACGGAGGACGGAGGATGGAGGGGACAGGATGGAGCACGCAGGACGGAGGACGGAGGACGGAGGACGCAGGACGGAGGATGGAGGAAGGAGGGGACAGGATGGAGGACGCAGGACGGAGGACGGAGGATGGAGGATGGAGGGGACAGGATGGAGCACGCAGGACGGAGGACGGAGGATGGAGGACGGAGGACGGAGGACGGAGGATGGAGGGGACAGGATGGAGGACGGAGGACGGAGGACGGAGGACAGAGGGGACAGGATGCTGACAGATGGAGCTTCAGTTAAATCTGAAACTTTGATGCTGTTTTCTGCTGCTGCGCTGTGTCGAGCAGCTTCTCGTCTCACCGTCACTTCAGGAAACTTCCATCCATGACATAAAGGACAGAAGGTGACGAGAAAGAAAAGACAAATGATGGAGCAAACAGAAGATGAAGGAAAAGAAACAACAGCTCAAACACAAACCTCCTCTTTAGTTTAATGGACACAAAGATACAAACTCATTTCCTCCAAAACAAAGCTGCTGTTTTCACCCCCGACCTCTGTGTGTGTGTGTGTGTGTGTGTGTGTGCGTGTGTGTGTGTGTGTGTGTGTATGTGTGTGTGTGTGTGTTTACTTCCTCCTCACAGCCAATCAGAGGCGGAGCTGAGCTGCCAGCGGTGAGAGAGACAAAGCTGCTAATTAGTGTTGTGGACGATCAGCAGGTCAGTCACACGGCAGGACACAACAAACACACACACACACACACACACACACACACACACACACACATCTACCTGCTGAGTCTTTGGGTTGAGTTTCCTGTGTGTGTGCTTCGAGGTGATCGGGGGTTAAGAGGCTGGCGGAGCAAACAGCAGGTCGACAGGAAAAACGGTGGAATCTTCCTTTAATCAGAGTCAGCAGGTCGGCCGAGGTTACAGCTCGTCCTGAAAGACTTTAAGCTGCTTCATCCGTTTTCTTTCTTGTCTCACTTTAAAGGTTTGACCTCTGAACGTCTGCAGACGTCAGCAGGAGGCCGAGCCGAGCCAGGCCGAGCCGAGCCGAGCCGAGCTGGGCAGAGCCGAACTGGGCCGAGCCGAGCCAGGCCGGGCAGAGCCGAACTGGGCCGAGCCGAGAACATCTGTGAAGAAGATGACGACGATTTACTGATGTGTAAAATTGAAAAAAATTAACCTGAAGAGTCTGACGCCATTTTGACTTCACCCTCCCGCCAATTCACACACACACATGTGTGCACACATACACACACACACACACACACACACACACACATACACACACACATTCAGCCTCTTTCACCAAACGGCAGCAATCGGCAAATCTGTCACTTTTCACCACAGGTAGCGATATAATACAGCCTGTGATTAATTTTAATGAGACACTTTATGGAGGAGAAATATTAGAGAGAAAAATAAACTGACGCAATTACAAGAGAGAGAGGGAGAGAGAGAAGGAGGAGAGGAATCAGAGGAGGAACAAGGGATGAAAAAAAGTGTGACAGACTGTACCTGAGTACATTTACTCCAGTACTGTATTTAAGTACAGATTTGAGGTACTTGTATCTGACTTGAGTCTTTCTCCTCCATTTATAATCTTCTGATTTTTAAACACAAACAAATGAAGAGTTTATAAAATACAATGTTTTTGTTATAAATGAAACTCAGTTTAAACAAGTGCAGCTGGATTTATTATAATGTTAATCAATTAGTCGAGTGACAGAAAACTAATCAACTATTTTGATAATTGTTGATGAAGGACGGATGGATGAATGATGGATGGATGGATGGATGGATGGATGGATGATGGATGGACGGATGGATGGATGGATGATGGACGGACGGATGGATGGATGGATGATGGACGGATGGATGGATGGATGGATGGATGGATGGATGGATGGATGGATGGATGGATAAATGGATTTCAGGCAGTAGAGACAAATAAAGAATAGATGACACAGACATGGCTCCCATTTTTATCTGTGGTGTATTTGACTGTAACTTTCCTCAGGATCAGTGCAGCTCCACACACACACACACACACACACACACACACACACACACTCAGAGTAAATTAACAGCACTGTGAACAGTAATTTGCAGTGAGACAAAGACGTGTTAAACTCGCTCTAATTGGCGACAGCGTCTCTGCAGCAGGAAGCCATTTTGTGGCTCAGACTGGGGATCATCACGAGGTCACATGACGACACCATCGTCGTCCCCGGGTCATCACACACGTTTGGCCACGACCCTTAGCGTCACAGCGAGCTGTAAATCCACAGCGATGTTCGACGCTCAGAGCAAAGTGAGGCAGTGTAACGAGAGAAAAAGGCCACGTGATGGGTTTGAACTGATTTTAACTTCCTGTTTCAGACCCGACCGTCAAACCTCTCAGAGGGTAAACATCTTGTTGGAGAAGAGAAGCTTCAGCCTTCAGGTCGTCTGCAGGTCAAACCTTTGTTGTTTGTGTCTTTTGGAGGATTCCTCCCGCCTGTCGCCTCCGTTCATGTGAAGCGTGAGGTCAGCTGACCAACAGGAAGTGATGATGTCACCACAGCATCAGAGGGTTAATCCTCCTCTTGACCCTGCAGACGAAATACAGCAGCAGAGGTTAAACCCTGAAAACCCCAAAGGAAGAAGTGTGTGTGTGTGTGTGTGTGTGTGTGTGTGTGTGTGTGTGACCCCTCTTCATCAGTACTTGAGTTCGGGGTCGAGTCGCTTCATGATATTTTCAGGCGTCGCTGCTTCGACACTGTCGACACAAACGTGGACTCTTTTGTCTAAAATATCATTACAGCATTAAAATTTAAATTTCACCTCTCAGGAACTTAAAGGCTCAAACCACAAAAACCAGACCAAAGGTTTATGGGTGTCCACTTACTTTGGTGTGTTGCTTTATTTGCTTTAATTAAATGATGTATCTGTGAGGTGTTTTTAAAGATTTACATCTTCAGAAGGAACCAATGAGCTGGGAAGGAAGTCAGACAGGAAGTCAGACAGGAAGTCAGACAGGAAGTCTGTCAACATATATAGATAATATATTATTGGATCATATGTTGCAGCTGGTGAAGATGGAGCTGGTTTTAATTACTTTACTTACTTTTGAGTAGTTTCATCGATAAAAACACGTCATAATTAATTAGCTGATCATATTTTGTCGGTGTAGTACTGAAGTATAGTACTTGAGTTTATGTACATCGTCATCTCGAGCGCTGTCGGTGGTTCGGTTTGAAGTGAACGTGTGACATCACGTTGGTGTCGTGAACATGTGACGCGGAGCTGATGAGTCAGTCGCAGGCCTGGCTTTGACTCTGTGGTCGTTTCTGAGGTTGCAGTTTGGATTTCATCACATAACCCCGAGTGTAAAACTCCGTGTCTCCATCCTGTCTCAGGCTCCTCTGATTGGATCAGCCGGATCGAGTGTCACTGTCAAGGAACCAATTAGCCGCTGACACTGACCTCCCCCCTCCTCCCCCCTCCCCCTCGGACCCGAGCAGCATCTTCGCCCGGCACAGCTGTCGGCGTATTAGCCTCCCGCCGCCGCCGCTAACCGCGCAACCAGCTAACCCTGCTAACCCCCGCCATTAAAAATGAATGTGGAGGGGCTTTTAAAGTGGACGGGGGAGGAGGGGGGAGGAGGAGATTGTGCTTATGGAGGGAAGAGGCTGCTGTTTTCCAGGGAAAATATTGTTATTGATCCCATCCCGTCGTTTTAGACGTAAACCGATCCGGCCTCAGATTTTTCTCAAAGTGTCTCGTTGTGGCGTCCATCATCGCAGAATCCGATACCTCGTTAACAATTCTGGACTTAATGCAACGGGATGGAGGGATGAGGGGGGAGGAGGGGGGAGGGAGGGGGGCGCTCGTGTCCCAGGAGAACAGCCGGATCATCAGGCTTTTGTCGCGGCGACGAGGACGATGGAGTCAAGTTATGAAAATGAAGTGGGCGTAATTGATTGGCTCGGTAAAGTTTTTATTCCTGCTTATTGATTCGTAGGCAGCGAACAATATTGATACCAGCAGAGGAACAACTCGATACGAAGTGAAACATAAACACGGCGAGGGGAGGGAGGGAGAGGACGAGAGACGAAGACAGAAGGACGGACGCAGAGAGGAAACAGAACCAAAGAGCAGAGACGAGGAACAGACAGGAGAAGAAGAAGGAGAAGAAGAAGGAGGAGAAGAAGAAGAAGGAGGAGAAGAAGAAGAAGAAGAAGAAGAAGAAGGAGAAGAAGGAGGAGGAGGAGAAGAAGAAGAAGAAGAAGGAGAAGAAGGAGGAGGAGAAGAAGAAGGAGGAGAAGAAGAAGAAGGAGGAGGAGAAGAAGAAGAAGGAGGAGAAGAAGAAGGAGGAGAAGAAGAAGAAGAAGAAGGAGGAGGAGAAGAAGAAGAAGAAGGAGAAGAAGAAGAAGAAGAAGAAGAAGAAGAAGAAGAAGAAGGAGAAGAAGAAGAAGAAGAGTTGGACAGACCTGTGGTCGCAGACGTGAGAGGATTTAGATTCAAATGTCAACCACGAAACAAACTGAAGAGAGAAGACAAACAGCATTCACATAAACCTGGAACCTTTCAGCAGCAAAACAAGAAATCAAAGAGCCAAGTGAAGAGAAGAGATGAAAATATAAATATATTTTAATAATTTCAGAATGAGGAAAGACAAACGCTCTCCTTCATGAAGGCTGTGAAAAACTAAAGCCGTCAGATAAATGTAACAGAGTAAAAGTATTTATACTGAAGTACAACAATGTACAAAAGTACAAAGTAAATGTACTGCAAATGCAAAGTGTTTTGTTCATTGTTGCAGTTTAGCTTTTGTTCACATGAAGCCAAACAGATGTGACATGTTGATGCTGGAGGGAGGATTTTGTTCCATTCATTGTTTCTATCTTCATGCTAAGCTAAGCTAACAGCTAACAGAAACATGTGACAGTGAATCTCTGCTGAATCTCTGCAAACAAAGCAATGAGCTTATTTCTGACATTTTAAATTCTTCAAATTTTTACCTGTCGTCCTGCAAATTGTGAATTTGAATTACTCTTTAGATCACTGCCACGCACACACACACACGCACACACACACACACACACACACACACACACACACACACACACACACACACATGCAGACTCATATTGCATGAGCACACACACACACACACACAGAGGCGCAGAGTGCAGGGCGGCGCGATGTGTTCAACTCTGTTAACCACATTAAAGGAGCTGTATAATGTGCAGCAGCAGCCTCCAGGAAACTCAAGCTGCTCTCAAAGTCACATTATAAATTTTTGATCAAATTGAGGATATTTTCCAAACGGCTGAAACCCGACGCCATATTTTCAGCCTCTGGTTTCCTTTTTCTTTTCTTGAAGGAGCCGCGGCGGCGTTAATGCGGCCTCTCTCCGGTTTCTGTTTGTCGCTTCCCAGCGTTCGTGTCTAAAAACTGGTGATGAGATTTGCATCGAGCGCAGAGGCACTAAAACCATCAAACCCACCGCCGTTTGGTCGGGCAGGATGGCAGGATGAGAGAGGGGAATGTAACCAAAGCTTCCAGATCTGTAATCGCCTTACACACACACACACACACACACACACACACTGTGATGGATAAATAGACTGCACACACACTCAGAGAGATGGACACATTAACTCGCACCTCTGTCTCTCACGTTACATCTCGCTTTACATCCTCGCTCGTCCTCTTTATCTCCTCCTCTTCTCCTCTCTCTCTCCGTCCTCGGCAGGAAGTTACTCTCCCACCTTTCGTCATCTGTGAAACAAGCAGCCGTCACTCACACATCAGCATCAAGAAACAAGCTGGACCGAGGTCAAAGGTCAGAGGTCGAGATCTGCAGAAGAACATCAGGTCCATCAGGATCCAGAGTGACACCTTCACATTGTTGGTTTGATCCAACCGACGGAACAAAACAGGGAAAATAACTCAAACAGTTGATCATTAATTTTCATCCAAAAACTGAATTTATAAAGTAACTAAACCTGCGAGATCAATGTAGTGAAGTGAAAAGTGGAATGTTTCCCTGTGTGATGTCGTCAAGTAGAAATACTGGAGTAGAGTACCTCAAATTTGTACTTAAGTGCAGTACTTGAGTAAATGTACTTAGTTACATTCAACCACTGGTTCTGTCTTCAGAGCTCAAAAGAGAAACGATGTTTGTCTTTCTCTCTGAATCACACAAACACAGCATCACTTCTGTGTGTGTGTGTGTGTGTGTGTGTGTGTGTGCAACCACAGAAGTGCAAAAACACAAGTTGACAGATTTTCTTGAAAACCTCGAGAGCAATTTAAAAAAAAATCCATAACAGCAATCAGATTTCCTCCAAACACACACACACACACACACACACACACACGCACACACACACACAGAGCAGATATCTTGTGTCTCTGAGGTGACTCAAGATACAGAACAAATCCAGTTTAGTCTGAAAGGGAGAGAGTGAAAGGCATGATGGATGAGTGTGTGTGTGTGTGTGTGTGTGTGTGTGTGTGTGTGTGTGTGTGTGTGTGTGTGTGTGTGTGTCACAGCTCCTCCTGTTCTCTGTCATCACCTGAACTGTGTTTGAATCCACATCAGCTGATCAAAGTCTGAATCAGGATCAGTTTGATTGGTCACACATGTGAACACAAACACTGGATGTGACTCTGGTTTGCTCTCACTGTTAAACACAGAGCAAATAACAGGGAGAAATAAAGCAAGCAAACAGGAAACATGAAGAACAGCTGCTGATATAAAAACAACAATCATTCCAAACGTATAATGTTTCTATATGAGTCCAAATTGATAAATATTGACTCATTATTGTAATCAATGACTTTACACACATGAGGTCGGTGGTGCAGCGAGTACACATGTTTACATACAACACACAGACATTTTAAATCGCAGAGAAAGTTGGAGGCAGCTACGTGTTGCCCTTCTCACCTCGCAGCCCCGAAGCCGCTCACATCAGGTCGAACACACCAAAACAGGAAGTGACATTCTGACATTTACTCACCCAGAAAAAGTTTGAGTCTGAACGAGAATCTGTTTGCAGATGAAGGAGCGTTGTGTTTTCTCTTGTTTTCTCAATGGCTGTAAACACACCGCGACAAACAAGCAAACAAACAGGACACAAGCTCGCTCGACCATTCTCTCTCTCTCTCTCTCTCTCTCTCCACACACACTGAACCTCACTCTACCACAGCTCACACACTCACACACGTCCTCTGAACAGCTGGAGCTCGTCACCACGAAAACCTGACATCAATAACATGATAATAATCAATCAATTAATCAATGCACACATTTACTCTCTCTCTCTCTCTCACACACACACACACACACACACACACTCCTCTCTCGCTGTGTGTTTACAGTCGAGTTAGTTGATGGCTGCTTCAGGACCTTCCTGTCGTCACCACCATCAGTCAGCAGATATTACTCTCCTCAGACCACACACACACACACACACACACACACACACAGTCATGAGTGTGTGTGTGTGTGTGTGTGCAGGTCGGAGTGTGTGTTAAATATTTCTCCCGCAGTCTGCATCGACGACGGATCCTTCGCCGCCGGCCGAGGTTCATGTTTTAGAGATGTGGTGTGTTAATAAGAGATGAGTGTTTACTGCAGAGCAAAGTGTCTCTGTCTTCACACACACACACACACACACACACACACACACACACACTGTGTTTACATCACTTCAGAGGACATCACATTGACTTACATTCATTTCCTGGAGACTGACCTCAGCCTTTAGTCCTCACAATGTGTCTGTGTAAACAGGTTTATGTCCCCACAACAGGAGTAAAACACGTCCACGTTATTCTGTCCACGCTGTGTGCTGCGTTCAGGAGACATGGGAATATCGAGTCTTTACAGGAAGAGTGATTAGAACAGAACGTTTCCGTCGTCTCCGGAGTCGTCTGTGAGTCAGTGAAGGATACTTTCAGCACCGAGACAAAATAAAAGCCAAACAAAACGACGTCGTGAGGAAGAAGTTCAAATTCAGACCAACGTGTTTTCTAAAGCAGCCTGTGGAAACCTGTCAGCACCTCGATGCACCATCGTTTGATATGTTGTTTCATGAAAATGACAAATTTCCCACCTTTTGTTTGACATTGAATGCAGCAGCAGATAATGTAACTGCAGATGCACCGATCCTGTTCAGTTCATGTTTGTGAGGCCGTCGGTGGACACACACACACACACACACACACACACACACACACACGTCGGTGGGGCAGTAATGTGGTTGCAGTCCGGTTAGCATCGATTTTCTGCCCACTCGCTTTAATAAATGTCTCCCAGAGTCATTAAAGGAAGAGAAGCCTCGGCCGCATCGATCCGCCCAGTTCATCACACACAATATTCACTATTTAGTCCAAGCGGACGGTGGAGAGTCCGTTACAGCGAGCGGATCGCGGGGGGAGAGAGAGGCTTCATCGCCGCGTGTGTTGCTTTGTTGTCTGTCAATAATCTGAGTCTTTGCTCCAAACCTCAGGTAAACGGTTCATACAGATCCAACTTCATGACGAAGAGCAGACGTTTATCGGCTCCGACGGCGGAGGGTGGAGAGAGGTCACATGATCTGACCTGCCTCTGCAGGTGAGCTGGGTTCAGGAGGGGGTCCTGGTACACCGCGTCTCCTCACCTGTCTTCAGGTTAATGTTCTGATGTTCCAACTACAGACACACGTCCTGTTTGTTTGTTTGTTGTCCCTGTCGACTCGGCTGTCAATCAAGCACTGAAGCATCTGATTCATCAACAAGAGAAGCAGCAGTCATCGAGGCGAACTTTGTCATTTGCTTTGAAAAGTTCATGAAATTTATTATCATTATCACATGTGACTGGTTCAGAAGCATGTTGTAACTTTAAAGACACCAAACATTTTAAAACTACAAAACAACATTTTATGGAGCTAATTTGGTCTTTAAAGACTGTGTGAAGAATTTCAGAGCGAATCGCCTCATAACTCAGTTGATGAATGAGGTGAAGCTGGAGTCTGTCGACGCTCCGCAGACAAATAAAGGTTGGAGTGAAAAAAACATGATGTTGAGCTGAAATGTGCCATCTGGAAGCTGAGAGGTTTCAACCCGACCTACCAGCAGCTGAAGGAATGTGTGTGTGTGTGTTGACAGCTTCAGTCTTCATCAAGAGGAAGTGTGTGAGTGTGTGTGTGAGGTTGTGTGTGTGTGTGTGTGTGTGTGAAGTGTAAGTGTGAGAGCAAGTTGTTCAGTGATCCTTAAAAATCTCCCTCATGTAAATTGATAGTACACCTTCTATATTCGGTGTGTGTATGTGTGTGTGTGTGTGTGTGTGTGTGTGTGTGTGTGTGTGTGTGTGGCCTGTGTAAGTTAAGAAGCAGCCTCTCTGACCTTTGACCTCTGCCATCAGCTTCAGTCTAACCAGATGCTGTGAAAACGTTCTCTTCTTCATAGATTTTTCAGCCTGATGTTTTGACTTTACTCGTTTGCTTATTTATTTATTTATGACATTGTGCGTTTAAATTATTTTTCCTCTCTGACACGTTGGAGGGATACGTTGCAGATATTTGGTCCTAAACCAAAGTTTGGGACAAGTGAACATTTTCACCTGTTGGTGGCGCTGGAGGAAAGGTCAGAGGGTCACAGCCTGAGGTTTCCTCCAGCCAATCAGATTTGTCTCCTCAGAGCTGCAGGGGCGGGAACGTTTGGGAGCAACAATGTCAACATCCTGTTTCAGCAGGAAATACATCACCCCCAGGAAGTAAAGACAGTATTTCATTGGACAAGTTAAAAGAACGAAGACAAAGATCCTGAGAAACGAGGAAACTGATTTCAAGACTTGAGAAGTTTTAAAATAGCATCAAGGAGCAGAAAGCAGAGGATTCACAGTCTGACCTCTGTCTTCTGTTTGTTTGTTTGTTTGTTTGTTTGTTTGCTGCTTGCTTTTACTACGAGGTGATCATCACACACACGCACACACACACTCTGTCATCCGCCGCCTGCATCACTGTTGTTTCTGTAATTGTCGCCTAGCAACAGGTTGGTGCCCTCTGTTATTATGTTTACTGGAAATGTTTGTTGTAAACAAGGATGAGGGAAGAAGAGAGAGGGAGGGAGGATGGAGGAGAGGGGGGGAGGAAGAGGAGGGAGGGAGGGGGTCGAGGAGGGAAGGAAGCCGTGAAGGAAGTGAGCGGGAAAGGAAGGAGGCAGGAAACGAGGAGAGAGAGTGAGTGTTAAGAGGTGAGCGAGCGGTGAAGTGACCTGCCGCTAAAATCTATCATTATCCAAAACAAAGCAGCCGGCGGCCGTCCGGCCACGCCCCCGCCTGACTCTCAGGACTCATTCTCCCATAATTCCTCTGACCCCCGCCCGGGGCTAAGTAGCATTTGCCAACCAGTTTGTGATAATTACCGCCTTGAAATGCCAGCGCGCCACAGGGCGAGCTCGGCGCCATGCTAGGGCAGCGTGCTAGCTCTATGCTAATGGCTAAACAACATGATAAGTCGTTCGGGGTGAAGCCGAGGGGGACGTTCATAATTACCGGTTAGCTGTTTACTGTTAGCTTGTGGTGGTAGCTTACCGTACGAGAGGAGACGCGTTTACACTTAGCCATTAGCTTACAGAGGACAATGTGGAAAGGCCACGAGAGTCAGTAATTAGCAGCTAGCAGTTAGCATTTCACGTATAAAGGCTGGCGGTTTGTGAAATTTTAGCAGAGAGGAGGCGCCGCTGGTTCAGAGGAAGAAGACATGAAAACTTTATTTTAACAACATGTTGACGGTGGAAGAGCGAGCAAAGCATGTTGGGAGAACGAGTCATGTGACCTCAAGCCCCACATTCATTCATTCAGTCAGCCTTTATTTACACAGGTGGTGATGAAACAAACCACAGACACAGAAAACTGAACGAATGAATCAGTCACGCAGTCGCTGATTTCCGGTTTTCAGCATCATAACAAATGTTTGAATGAGATTTTCTGATGTGGGGAACAGAAGCTGGAAGCTGTGGATCCACTTTGTCTCTCCGTGAGCTCAGGCTTGATTGGATGGACTGAAGCTGCCTCTGCTCCGTCGGTGTTAACAGGTGAGGAGGAGAAACACATCACCATCAGCCGCGCAGGTGTTGTGTGTCTTCACTCAAACTGTGGTTACCGTGGCAACGACAGGAGGGAGGATGAGCCTCGGCTTGCTGCGCGGACGAGTGCCACAATGCATCCTGGGTAGCCATTAGTCTCAGCTTGCCTTCGATCGGTCGGAGACAGGAAGCGTCCGCTTCCACCGACACTGGAGACAAACAGGTGGAAATGTAGGAAACAGTAACGACGGTGTTTTCTCTCAATACATCTTCACCTCGTTCAGTCTCAGTCAGAGCGAAGCTGAAAACACAGACAGGTGCAGTTCTGCATTTATACATGTGAATGTTATAAACACACAAAAACAGTTGTCAAACAAATCCACATATTGAAAAAGATGCAGATGTTGAACCTGCGTTTACAGGCTGTCAGAGACTGCGCTGACTGCTGCAGCTGGACAGATGTGACTCGGAACCTGAGTGTGTTTCATCAGCAGGACGGAGGGGGAGGAGCCACTGTGTAGCTGGACGCTCCTCCGTGCTCCACATCACTGTTTCTGTGCTTTGAGTCGTCCTCATGCAAAAGTTTTATTTTTTCTTTATTCCATTTCCTTCGTATTTTCACTTTCACAGCAGGAGAGATCTTTGTCGGTTTCCTGTCTGTGACATTAGCTGAAGCCTGTTGACTCAGTTTCCAGCCTCAGTTCTGTGTCGTGCCGTTGGGCCGCCTGCTCGTCCCGTGGCTCCGTCACGCCGAGGTCACGCTCGTCCGTGTCGGCGGTGAGTTTTCGCTCTGATGCGACGTGTCACCTGTGCAGGTTGGACACCTGCAGCATCACAGCCCGGCGACACGGAGCCTCCGTGCTGTGGCCTGCCTGTGTGTTCAGACCTGCTCAGGTGACGCCTCGCCGCCGCCGCCGCCATGCCGCATGATTCACGTCAAGCCAAAAACACACACACACACTCCCACATGTGTGTTTGTGTGTGTGCATGAGTCACAGTGTGTGTCCTCTCCATATTTATTTGATGCTGCTCCATATTTGTCCGTGTGCAGGCGTGTGTGTGTGTAAATCTTTTTATGTCTCCCAACGNCCAAAAACACACACACACACTCCCACATGTGTGTTTGTGTGTGTGCATGAGTCACAGTGTGTGTCCTCTCCATATTTATTTGATGCTGCTCCATATTTGTCCGTGTGCAGGCGTGTGTGTGTGTAAATCTTTTTATGTCTCCCAACGTGTGTGTGTGTGTGTGTGTGTGTGTGTGTGTGTGTGTGTGAGAATGTGTGAGTCACTGGAGTGGGTGTGTATGTTTTTAAATCTGTGTGTGTGTGTGTGTGTGAAGTGTGAATTGAACAGAGCTGTGACCAGATGGGCTCTGTAGATCAGGTTACCTGTTTATAGAGCAGCATCTGTCCACCCTGTCAATCAAACAGAGAGAGAGAGATTTTATGTTTCCATCCACGACTGCTACGCGATTGTCAGGACGGGGTTCATCAGCATGAAGTGGTGGAGCTGATCCTCCAGCCGCTGCCATTAAACCACTGAAGAAGAAACACAAGGAGGTGACGTCATGAAAAGACTGTGGTGGAGCTGAGCTGTTCCCTGTGTGACTGTGATGAAGGTCTCAGCCTCCTCATCCTCCAGGTCACATGCTTCAGCTTTCATGGACGACATCTTTTCTTTTATCGACCAACCAAACAAGCGTCAAAGCTGTTTTGTGATATTTGGACTGTCGGCAGCAGAAACTGAACATGTGTTTCCAAGCAGGTGGATGGAAACAGAGAGACAGTCTGAGTTCGCTCCATCAGTTTGTTGTGTTCGCTGCAGGATCTCCCACCGTCTGCTCCAGGTTCAACTTCTCTCCTCAGTCCTTTCTCTCTCTCAGAGCAGAATCAGCTCATCGAGGCCTCCAACTGTTCTCAAGTCGCCTGGAGCTGAATGAGGCTCATTTCCTCCTGTGAGAACAGTTCATGGTTCAGGATGTTCTGTTTCTCCTCTGACTGAATCTGACTGAGTCTGTAACAGACTGACTGTGTCTGTAACAGACTGAATGTGTCTGTAACAGTCTGAATGTGTCTGTAACAGACTGAATGTGTCTGTAACAGACTGAATGTGTCTGTAACAGACTGACTGTGTCTGTAACAGACTGAATGTGTCTGTAACAGTCTGTGTCTGTAACAGTTTGTGTCTGTAACAGTCTGAATGTGTCTGTAACAGTTTGTGTCTGTAACAGACTGAATGTGTCTGTAACAGT
>JBBMOC010000191.1:212473-226316 GCA_037975185.1 Centropyge bicolor | reverse complement strand
CCTCCTCCTCCTCCTCCTCCTCCTCCTCCTCCCCCGTCCTCCCCCACAGAGACACGAGAGGGAGCGGCTGCAGACAAAGGCTGGCAGAGAAAACGCTGCTGCTCGTCACCAGAGACGACGCTTCAGCCGCCGAACGCAGAAGTTCAGACGCAGCAGCCGTGAGCGAAGCGTCCCGGCGGCCGGTGTCTGCAGGAAACTGTCACTGTGGAGAGACACGGCGAGCGTCCAGCTGCGGCAGTCCGAGTCACCTCAGTCAAATACAAGCCGCCCAGGACAGTAACTCAGTACATTTACTCCAGTAGTAAATTGTAGAAGTAGAATTGTGAGGTACTTTCTGCTACTTTGACTCTGCTACATTCACACGATGACTTCAGTGACTTTGATGAAGGTCAAACTTTATTGATCCTGGAGGGAAATTCACAAGTTCCTCAGCCGATTCAGATCAGCCTCAACACAACAGAGATGCATCGTGGTATCAATACTTCTACTCCAGTAAAACATCAGAGTACTTTTTCCACCACTGATGAAATGACACAATCTGCTTTATACATGTGTACATTAGTCCAAATATTGATACATACACAATCTACAGATTGGAGACAAAAACTGTTCCTGTATTTTATTATTTTTTTTACAAAGATGACAGAAACAGTCTGTCAGGGTTTCTACTGAAGATTAAATATAAATCATGTAGATAAGTAAATACATTGTGGACATTTGTCTGACTGTGTCTTAGGGATAATTTAATATAAACATATGTGAATATGTGTGAAAATGTTGAATATTAACGACAAATTACATGTTGCAAATGTCCCCACTGAGGATGAATAAAGGTTTTTCTTATCTCTGATCTCACACACACCTGATATATAGAAAATCTAACGTATATACATGTATGTGGATTACACACACACACACATATGTAAAACCTGCCCCTCTGACTGTTTCCTGTGTGTGAGTATAAAAAGTGGCCTTTGTGAAACAGGAAACTCTTGGTTGAAGTTATTTCACCTCAATTTGACTTTAAATAAATATTGGTTTTACACAACATGTCAAAGTGAACACAGATGATTTTTGTAACTGTGGGACTAAACGTGAATATTACAGATTTGTACAAAGACATCAGGTGTGAATGTTTGTTCTTAATAAAGTGTTTACTGTTGTGCTTGATCTTATTTGATCTGATATTATTATTATCTGATATTATTCAATTATTAGGGACGACTGAAATCATCAGAAATGACGCTGTAATCAAAGGTTTAATGTTCCTGCTGAAATCGGATGTTTCCATTGACCAGTCAAAGAAGATTTTTCAGAATAAAATCAGGAAATAATGTGTGAAGTTTACCTGCTTTATATTTACAACATCGCTGCTGACACAGAGCTCAGGCTCAGCTCAGCAGATTTTACTTATTGATTAATTATGATTAAATTATTACTTATTTGTATATGTATGTATATTTACATGTTCTTACTAGAATAAAAATATTCAAAAAAAACAAATATAATTTTAGAGCTCAAAGATATGAAATAACGCTGCAGATATTTACCTGCAGGAACATTTTTTAATATGAAATTATAACATGTGAAATTGAATTTTTAAAATGACATTTATATTTACAGGAGTGTGAGAAAACAACAGACACAGAAATCTATGACGTGAAACGCATCGTTCATTATGTGAATTTTACATGTGAAATGTGATTTGACTCCATGTGATACACAACATTGGCCTTTGATGTCAGTTTATCATGTGATGTGTTTCACAGTTCAAATCACACGAGTGAATTTATCCACTGATGCAAAAAAAAAAAACACATGTGCCTTTATGTATATTTGCACTTGTACAAAAATGAATTGTTAATATAAACAGAATTTGTTTATAAAACGAAAGAAAACCACTAAAGACACAACAATGTGATTTTATCAGAAGGCAGAAATTATTTAAGACATAAAATGAAACAAATACAAACCAACAACCAACAAGTTTCCAACAAGAGTCAATGTTGTTTCTGTGTGTGTGTGTGTGTGTGTGTGTGTTCACTCCACCATATTGGCGAGAGGAAACACAGCTCATCTAAAAATACCCGGCTGAAGGCAGCAGGTCTGTTGGTCCACTCACTGCAACAGAGGCTCAGGCTGACGAGCTGATCTGAGGTCAGGTTACAGGTTTCCAATCAGACTCCGAGGAGGTTTGCCTTTGTTTTCATTGTGGAAACACAAACTGGATTTTCAGTCGGCGGCTGAAGGACGAAGCACAATTAAAAGTCTGATACTGAAAACGAAAAGTCTTTTTTTTTCACTTTTAAATTTGTTCCTGTCAGGGTGAGTTTTCTTTTCAGAGTTAGCATCCTTAGCTTAAATCAGGTTGGTGGCCGTCAGTTTCACGTTAGCTAGCAGGTTAGCTGGTTGGACGGAGTTAAACATCTGAGGCACAACTTCAATGTTAGCAAACGCTAAACAGCTAAATCAGTTTGATTCAGGTTTTCACTCCATTCAGCAACTAAAATGTTTGAATAAGCAGCTTTAGCCTGTTAGCTAATGGTCTGATGTGCGTTAGCTTACACTTTAATGTAGCTGCTAGCAGGTTAGCGGCCGGTTTTAGCTCATTCACAGTTAAACGGTTGCATGATAGAAAGAAGTTTGCTGAGATTAAACCTCAGTGTTTTTCTGAATGTTTTCATCTTTGCTGTTTTATCGGTCGAACCACAGACGAATCAATTTTAATTCACCTGATGTCTAAAAGCCGATTTGTTGATTTTGACATGTTGAAACAATTTTACATCAACTACTAAAAGTTCATTATTTTGCCACTTGATCAGCATCAAATATTAGGAATTTTACAATCAATGGACAAATTGAAGAGACAATGATGCAGATTTGAGTCGATGTTAAAGGAGTGAAATGTTCAAACTTACCTGTTGGTCACATGACGGATCAGGTGAACAGCTTTTCTGTCTGAAGACACTCGAGTCTTCTGAACCAACAACAAATGAAACTGATGTAACAGGTTTTTTTAAAAAATGGCTTCCTGTGTGAGTTTTCAGTCACGACACCGACTGAACTTCATCCACTGATGTGAGCCATTAATGCAGCGCATGAATAAGTATGAGCTTAGTGTAACTTCAGCCGGTCGTTCATCTTAAGATTTGGAGTCACATGAAAATTTGAAATGAATTCAAAAATAGTAAACAAACATTTGAAGTAGATTTTAAGATATTGATATTGACAAACTAAATTTAGCCGACGTAGAATTTCTTTATATTTCAACACCAGTTTTTTTTTAACAGCGTTAGTTAGCAGTTACTTTGCAGATTGAGATGACTAATATAAGCATCAATATTACATTATGTGTTATCATAGATGAGACACTCAGCAGCTGATTCAAACATTAAAGTGATCAACACATGAATGAATCAATAATTATAATTTTCTCACAGTATTTTACTCTAAAATGGGCCGGACGACATCAGTACTTTTACTTTTGTTACTTGAAGTAGATTGTAGATACTCGTGTGTCATAGTTGTGAGTTAGGCTTCTGTTTAGACTTTGTTTTTGTTCTGCTTTTGTTTCACTGTCACGTACCTGCCGGCCATCACTCTGTTCTTGTTCTTAGTTTAGTCACTCCATCATGCCATTTTTCTGTTCATGTCTTAGTTTTTTCAGTATAGTCATGTCGTTGTCCTGTCCTGTCATATGTACTGTTTTGTTCTGTCTGTTCCAGTTCTGTGTTTTGGTTTCTGTTCTGTCCATCTTATTTCTATGTCCAGTGTCTGTCTCAGAATCATGTCAATTACCAGCCACACCCACCTCATCATGTCACCTGTGTTTTCTGTTCTAGTTAATCACCTCTGTTCACTATTTAAGTCAGTTGTTTTCTGTTTAGTTTTGCCAGATCGTCATCTGTGTTTTACGTCACGTCATGTTTCATGTTCTCGACCACGTTCATGTTCACGTCCTTGTCTTGAAGTGAGTTTTTGTTTATACTTCGTTTCATTTTTATTAAAGTCTATTTTTTGAGTCAGTATATTGTGTGATGCGCTTGAGTCCGCACCCGCCCGCCATGACATCGTGTCCTTCTGTGTGAGTCAGGTCAGAACTCTGGTCCTGCTGAAGAGGAGCAGGATCTGAGCGAGACGAGTGTGTGTGAACAGATGAAACGAGGCCGAGAGCAGATTCAAAGGAAGCTGCTGATGCTCCCTGTCGATGCTCATTGATGGAGAGCAGCCGAGCGCACGCGGATCAGCGGCAAGCAAAGATCACACCGGGTTTAAGAAAATATTATTATGTCTGGTAATTGGCAGGACTGAACCAGGGCGGGGGGGGCGGCCGAAGATGAGGAAGGACATGAGTAAGGAGGAAGGACGGGGGGGCAAATTGAAACGACACCACTTTGCACTTTGACAATCGGATTTGGTGAGTTTGTTTAACCCGACAGGCCCTCGCCGAGCCGCCTGCTTTTACACACTCATTACAACGATTATTCACGACCCGTCGAGTGTTTTCTTGCTCGTTCACATGAACCCCCCCTCACACACACACACACACACACACACACACACACACACACACACACCACCAGCTACCCCTCCCAAAACCAACTCACACACACACACACCGATTTCATGGTACAGTCCGAATCTCTGACTGAAACTTCATGTTTATTTACTACTTATTTACTACTCCTCTCACTGTGTACTCATTTACTGTGTACATACTGTGTAGTACACGTGCTGTAATACTTCCACACAGACGTTTACCTCAAACTATCAAAGACTTGATCCTGACGTCAAAGGAGAGAAACACCGAACTGGCTCAAACTGAGACGTCACTGAGACAATGAGACAATAAAAGCTCGACTGAGAAGGACCTGTCAAACATACAGGAACAAGTTCAAACTAAATAAACAACAAATATGTGTAACTGTAGAGTTTTACAAGGAGAGTCAGCATCAACCTGAAGATGCAGCTGCTAGAGAAACTTTTCAGCTTAATGACAAAGAGGCACCGGCAGGACGAGGACGACAACAGGGACAAGGACAAGGACGAGGACGGGGACAAGGACGAGGACGGGGACGAGGACGAGGACAAGGACGGGGACAGGGACGAGGACGGGGACAGGGGACGAGGACAGGGGACGAGGACGAGGACAGGGGACGAGGACAGGGACGGGGACGAGGACAGGGACGAGGACAGGGGACGGGGATGAGGGTGAGGCGTCATCATCCCTGAAGGTTCTTCTCTTAAACAGGACAAAGTGAAACAGGAAGTGAAACAGGAAGTGCGTTCACTGAAACATGAATGTCACATTTCTGTTGCTTGTCAACATGTTCTCATGTGCAGCAAACAGACGTTTTACATCTTTACCGCTGGTGAATAAATGATGAAGCTTCTTCCTGAGGTAAAAGACGCACTGAGGCTGAACTTCAAAGTTCCTTCTTGACCTTGAGAACAGCTGTTTTCAGAAGGCTCTCAGCTCAGGGTCCATTAGTGTTTGCTCTGGAGCTGCTGGTCATGTGACCTGCCTCCACCAGCAGACTCACAGAGATGGGCCTGTTGTTCTCACAGGAGCTCAGTGTGAGTCCTGAAGGCCGCCGCCGAGGCCGAAGAACTGCAGGCTGATCGAGGCTCGAGAGCAGATCTGTGGGCTCAACTGCTCTGAATACGAATCTGAAGTAACACTACAAAAAGTCCTACAGTGTCCTTTTCTGACACAGAGATCAATAAACATGGCGTTCATTCAGAGACGCAGCGTCAGGACTCCACACTGTGACCAAACACAGAGAAAAAGAGTTTATAAAAACCTGAGGTTTCTAATCTACATTAACACAAAAAATGTGAACTGACCACAGTGAAGGTGGAGCCCTGCTGTGTGTGTGTGTGTGTGTGTGTGTGTGTGTGTGTGTGTGTGTGTGTGTGTGTCCGGCAGTCAAACTGCTGCAGGAGCTCCAGGCCTCATCTGGACCAATCAAATCCAGATTAGCTGTTTGAGCCGAGAGAGACGCTCGACATTCCTGATCCTCATGGTCATTGATCGACAGCCGGTCCGACGAGGCTGAAGAAAATAATGGAGACTCCACACACACACACACGTACACACACACACATGCGCACACACGCACACACACACGCACACACGCACACACACACGCACGCCCACACACACACACACACACACACGCACGCCCACACACACACACGCGCACACACGCACACACACACGCACACACGCACGCCCACACACACACACACACAGACACACACACACACACACACAGCGTCTCTATACACTAATCCTAATTATTTCTCCATGTTTATATCCTGCTCTTTGGCCTAAAATCAGCTTTTTTTCCGCCCCGAGGTCACATGACCGCAGCAGGTTGGACTGACTGGTTTAACAGCAGTAAAACCAGCTCAGATGACATGAATGTGTGTGTGGGACAAACGTGTTCTCATGACCGAACACCTGCAGAATGTTTCACCCAAACCAGTGGATCTGAACTGAGCAGACCTGCAAACACCAGAGAGCAGCAGGACTCGTTCGCCTCATCGTCACCACAGTCAACTCTGGAGCCATGTTTCACACGTCTCCTGAAAATGGTGACATTAAATGTCCTTTTTCAGGCTGACCAATCAGGACAAAGTTAACTGTCTGTTTCTGTCAGAGGCGCTGCAGCAGGGGACAGTCTGAGGACAGCCTGGGGACAGCCTAAGGACAGCCTGAGGACAGCCTGGGGACAGCCTGAGGACAGTCTGAGGACAGTCTGAGGACAGCCTGAGGACAGCCTGGGGACAGTCTGAGGACAGTCTGGGGACAGTCTGGGGACAGTCTGAGGACAGTCTGAGGACAGCCTGGGGACAGCCTGAGGACAGTCTGAGGACAGTCTGGGGACAGCCTGAGGACAGTCTCGGGACAGTCTCGGGACAGTCTGGGGACAGTCTGAGTTCAGTCTGAGGACAGTCTGAGGACAGCCTGGGGACAGCCTGGGGACAGCCTGGGGACAGTCTCGGGACAGTCTGAGTTCAGCCTGAGGACAGCCTGAGGACAGTCTGAGGACAGTCTGGAGACAGTCTGGGGACAGCCTGAGGACAGTCTGGGGACAGCCTGAGGTCAGCCTGGGGACAGCCTGGGGACAGTCTGGGGACAGTCTGGGGACAGTCTGAGGTCAGTCTGGGGACAGCCTGGGGACAGTCTGAGGACAGTCTGAGGTCAGTCTGGGGACAGTCTGAGGACAGTCTGAGGTCAGTCTGGGGACAGTCTGAGGACAGTCTGAGGTCAGTCTAGGGACAGTCTGGGGACAGCCTGAGGTCAGTCTGGGGACAGTCTGGGGACAGTCTGAGGTCAGTCTGGGGACAGTCTGAGGACAGTCTGAGGTCAGTCTAGGGACAGTCTGGGGACAGCCTGAGGTTAGTCTGGGGACAGTCTGGGGACAGCCTGGGGACAGTCTGAGGACAGTCTGAGGACAGTCTGGGGACAGTCTGGGGACAGCCTGAGGACAGTCTGGGGACAGTCTGGGGACAGCCTGGGGACAGTCTGAGGACAGTCTGGGGACAGTCTGAGGACAGCCTGGGGACAGTCTGAGGTCAGTCTGGGGACAGTCTGGGGACAGCCTGGGGACAGCCTGGGGACAGTCTGAGGACAGTCTGGGGACAGTCAGCAGCAGATTGCCTCTTGAATGGTGGGGCAGAATTGTTGATTAATGTTTGTATTAATAATGTTTGTATTAAAGTAAAGAATGGACATAAATGGAAGTAAAAATATCTCAGAGCTGTAATCAAGTATCACCTGGACAACTTGTACTGCAGTGATGTAGTACAAGAGAGTAAACTGAAACACTTCCCAGAATGCAACTCTTCAGCCTATT
This sequence comes from Centropyge bicolor, assembly GCA_037975185.1. NCBI lineage: Eukaryota > Metazoa > Chordata > Actinopteri > Pomacanthidae > Centropyge > Centropyge bicolor. The sequence continues at coordinate 218,451 of JBBMOC010000191.1, read as the reverse complement.
GGGCCTCAGAACTGGTCGGTGGTTTGAGGCGATGGTTGGTCTGCTGCAGGTCTCAGGCCTCTGAAGGCCTCGAACCCTCGGGAGCCCGTTTCATGTTAAATGATTTATGTTGTTTGTGAGATTAACATTGACGATAAAAACATGTAAAACACTTCACTGTCTCACTTCACCGTGTTCTAACTGTAGCCTTAATCAACCAGGAGGAAACAGTTCCTGTGTCAGGGACTATTTTCAGTGGCGGATGAATCCACATTTAGTCTGTGAGTCCAGATAAACGACAGGTACAGTTTGTCCACAGCAGCAGGTCTGATCATCATCTGACTTCCTTTGTCTTTTTAAATGTGAGCAATTTTCTACTTTGCAAACTGAACTTTAAATATTAAAACATGAGAACAGGTTGTCACTCTCACACACACACACGCACACACACACTGACTAAGGTTAACATGAGTTTCCTGGAGCCTGAACCTAAACACACACCTGAGTGTGTCGTAATAATTTCATATATTGTCAAATCAAATATTTTGTTTAATAAAATATTTAGTGAAATTTTACAAATTGAAAATAAAGCTAAAAATAGGATGTTTATTCATTTTTCATGTGATTATTTATGTGTGTGTTTATGTTGTTGTGACAGTGATGTCATGGAAACAGGCCTCATGTTTGTGTCTCAGTGGAAAACAGAACTTCAGCCTCATGATCAGGTTTGATTTGTGCAGCTTCGCCCTCAGTTTGGTCTGTCAGGCTCCTCTGAGGCGGCCTCCCGTTGTCAGCGGCTGGCTGCAGCCTGCAGGCAGCACTCAGGGCTAAAAGCACCGGGGCCTGTTTTTATCGGCAGTTAATATTCTCCCAACAACAAAAAGCTAAGCTAATGTCGACAAAGCTGATTGTTATAAACAAAACAAAGCGAGATTTTATGGACGAGTTTTTCATTGGTCAATACAAAGATTAATATTTGGTTTTATTTGAATCCTGAAAAGCTCATTTTAATTTACATAAATAAATGAATATGTTTCCAGCTCCACGTCCTGATGCACCCGGACCCGGACCCGTACCTGAACCTGAACCTGAACCCGGACCCGGTTCAGCTGATGATCGCAGAGGTTTAAAATAAAGACTCGTGTACAGAGAGAAAAAGACTCGGAGGCCTTTTTCATTTTGTTTCAGAATTGAACTCAGATTTTTCTTTCTGTAATTAATTAGTTAATTTCAGTTTCAGTGTGACGCTGAAACTTGAATCTGAAACTTGAAGCTGAGTTCAGAGGAAACTGTTGGAAAATCGCTGTGAAATAAATAAAAAGGAAAAAGCTGAATTTAGCTGAAAGCCACGAGCGTCACGTCACACACCTGCTGGGCTCAGGTGTCGCCGATCAACCTGCGCGATCGTGACGTCATCACATCGACAGTGAAAAAAAAAGAAAATAAAAAAAAGCCGGGAAATACAAAAACACGCACAAGCGCTTCGGTCTCTCTCTCTCTCTCTCTCTCACACACACACACACACACACACACACACACTCAAAGGCTTCGTTTCTTCGGACTAATTTAGAGGATTTATTTATTTATTTATTTATTATCCATCAGAACATGTGACGTTTTTTCTTTTTAACCGTTATTTATAATTCATTTTTTTTCTAATCAGTTTGATTAAATTTCTGCTGTTTCGTTCAGGTGTATTTAATCATTTTATTTATTTGTTCATAATTTAACCTGAACTTTTTTTATTCATGAACATTTAATTTTTTTTTTTTTTACATTTTTCTTATGTTTTCTTTTTATTGTATTTTTATTCCGTGTTTCACATTTTAATACAAATAAAGTTTCTGAATGAAAAATTTAAAAATCTTAATTTTTATAATTTAATTTTATCTTGAATTAAAATGGGGGGGGGGGGTCTGCGATTTAATTAGTAGAAAATAAAACAACAATATAACAGTGAATCTGTTTCAGTTTGATGCTCTCTCTCTCTCTCACACACACACACACACACACCTCTTCAAACACTGACTCTTTAATGTTCAAACTGTTTATTTCCTGTTGATTGTTTGTGTCCGTTTGTCTCAACTGGTCTTTATAAAATCATCAAAGCTAAAATCTTCATCATGATGTGTATACAACGAACTAAACCTTTGCTTTATTCAACATTTTTAACTAAAGATCAAAGTGGAAATTTGCTTCTTCTTTTTTTGACTGAAACGGTTTGTTCAATTAAAAATATAATTTCTGATATTTAAAATAGGCCGTTCTGCAGAATGAGGACTTTCACTGTTGATACTTCAGGACCTGTAATGGAGTATTTCTATAGTGGTATTTGTACTTTTACGTCAGTAAAGGATCTGAGTATTTCTTCCACTCTGTGTTTCTACATTTCCTACTGACATGACCGGACACACCTGGACACACCTGGACACACCTGCAGCGTCACAACCAGAGAAGAAGCTGGAATCAAACTGAAACTAATGATTCTTTCCATTCATCTGATTATTTTCTACATCATCCATCGATTATTGGAAACAGTGAGAAATGTGGTCACATGATCCAAAGTGACACCTTCACAGTGTTGGTTTGCTCCGAGCAACAGAACAAACCTGCAAACTGTTACAGACACATTCAGTCTGTTACAGATTCAGATCAGTACAACAACAGAAAATACTTGAGGTAAAAAAAAAAAAAAAAAAAAAGACATTTGTGTTTTTTTCAATGAATCAGAACAAATCCTGAGCAGATGAATTAACAGTGGAAATAATCACAAGCTGCAGCCTTGTTTTCAACTGTAACACAGTTATTATACTGTGACTCGTTACATTAACGAGCTCTGAAACAGTGATCTTTCTGCAGGATCACTGATGGTTACGAGCTGTTCCAGGAAGTAGTCTGGTCCGGCTTCTGCCCTGAACTGAACACAGAGGCCGACAGAGACGTGACCGTGTTCAGACAGCCGACCTTTGACCCACAAGACTTAACCCCCCACACCCTCCAACAGCCAATCACGTCGACGCTTCACGCTGAACCAGTCCGGCCCACAGATGGGGAATTAAAACCATAAACCAGTCGGTAAACCAGCAGGTAAACCAGACGTGCTTCGTTCTTTACACTTCGGCTGTTTGGAAGTTTGGAGTCTGAGAGTCGAGCGAGAGGCCTGAACCTGTGTGAGTCTGCAGCTTCAACAAACATCTGATCCATCCTACACTTCCCATGATGCACCTGAACAGTGCCTCTCAGCCTTCTCACAGACGCTGCCAGACATTCAACCGAAGTTTTACTGACGGTGACCAGTTAGATGAACTCACATGTAAACATGGTGGATTTCTGTCTGTTTCACAAAGGAAACCAGGCCTCAACAGGTCGGCCAACAGAGACCAGGGGGAGTTCAGCTGCAGCTCCACACTGAAACCAACAGAGAGCAGAGGGAGTTCAGCTGCAGCTCCACACTGAAACCAACAGAGAGCAGGGGGAGTTCAGCTGCAGCTCCACACTGAAACCAACAGGGATGGGAAGTAACTGAGTACATTTACTCAAGTACTGTGCTGCAGCAGGTACTTGTATTTTCCTTGAGTATCGGTGATGGTTTGTATTTGTACTTCAGATTAGATGTGGATCTAATAACTGACACTGCGTTATCATGGTCTGCTGTGAGATAATCAGATAAAACGAGCTTCATGTTCAGCTGCAACATGAACGTGATGAACACATGAACAATCCTCTCATGAAACCACTCTTTCACTGATCCAGGCCTTTTACTGGGACCAGAGTATTTTTACACTGTGGTATTAGGACTTTTACTGAAGTAAAAGATCTGAGTACTTTAAGAAAGAAAGAAAGGATCTCTCCTCTTCCTCCCCCTCCTCCCCCTCCTCCCCCTCCTCCCCCGTGTCCTTCTGTTGCTTCTTTTGTCTTTTGACTGCTGGTCACCCCATTTAACATGGGACAGATAGCATCAGGCCGGCAGAGATTGGGTTCCCCGGCAGCTCCATTGTTGGGGGGTGAGGGGGAGCGGGGAGGGGGTGAGGAGGGTGAGGGGGGTTCTTGCGTTACAGTCGGACTCGGTTAACTCGCAGCCCTCTTTTAGCAAACGAACAAATTGCTGCTGAAAGTCGCTCTTTGTTGTGGGAGCGAGCTGATCTGGGAGCAGCCGAGGGCTCGGACAACACACGCAGCGCACAGAGGAAATCACAGCCGCGCAGATCTCAGACCAGCCGAGCACAGCCACTCCACACCGGGGCACAGCTCCAACGTGTTGCTGTGTTGGGTTTGAGAGTTTTCAGGGTTTGATCTGGATCCACATCCGACCAGGGTCAGGGTTTCTTCCTGGAAACAGTCAGGTGACACTGAACTGGATCCAGGTCTGATCCAGTTGGGTTTGTTGAAGCCTGATATTTTTAAGGTGGTAATTACCAATAACATTCAATAACAATTTAATTTTACATTTTCCAACGTGAAGCCACTGAATTCCAAGTTTTCAGTTATTTTCTTGTGACAGTGGATTTATTCAGAAACCTGCTTCTGCTTAATGCAGCTCTTTGTGGCCTGACATGAAAAATGTAACGCAACAAAAACATCCAGTCCTTTTCCACATTTTTCAGTTTGGTGCCAAAAAGCCTAATGTTGTGTTTCCTTTCAGGCTGCTTGTCAGGTTGTAAAAGGCTGCTCTGGTGTTGGATGTATTTTTAGACTCCAGTTCATCGTCACACTGACTCTCATGTTTTATCATTTGGCACAAAAAGCCTCAGAGTTTTCTTCCACTCAGGGTGTGAAGCTGCGTTCAGAGCGCCGCGGCTCCTGATGGGACTCGTTTGGGTTTTTAAAAACCAGGACCAACATTTTTTTACATTCAGTCTTTTAACTGCTAAAATTTCATTTTCTGAGAAACAGGATTTAAATCAAGTGAACCTGATGTCAGTCACCACTTTGATCATTAGAACATTTCATCGCTCGTCTCTGAGTCTTTTATTTATTTTATATTTTACTTCAATTTGGGGCAAAAAAAAATAAACATTGTTTCAGACTTCGCTGCTGGTCAATATGCAAAAAGGCCTAAAGGTCTCCCCAGACCCTGGTCTGGACTGATGCGGGTCCACCTGAACAACCCGTCCAGAGCATCATGGGAAACTGAGCCTGAGGAGTAAAGAGAGAAGCTGCAGACGATCGCAGCCGAAAACCGAAGCAGCAAATTCATCAGAAACTAAATTCAGCTTCTCTGAACTGATGAGAGATGTAAAAACAGAAAGAGAGAATCCAGAACCATCTGCGCTCAGACAGCCGCTGCGCTGACTCACACTCACAAATAAAGCACAAATATCAGCATCCCAGAATTATTATTATCTCATTGTACTGGTTTCAGTCTGATCCCGACTCGACACAACAAACACTGAGCCGAGCGACAGGCCTCAGCTCCGGCTCCGACCTCTGACCTCCGACCTCCGACAGCAGCAGCTTCAGCTCACACTGGGTTAAAACAGACAGATCCGGACGTCTGAGGCTGATTCCACTGAAACTGAACTGTTTCCAATCCAGTTGTCGGTTTGTCGAACATGAGGCTTCTCCGCACGGCGCTTGTTTGCATGTGTGCAGCAGGATGGAGGTTTGACCTTTGACCCGCCGACACACAGCACAGCAAACAAGCAGCAGTGCAGAAAAATACAGTCAGGCTTCATGTTGCAGCCAGAAACTGTTTCCAGAGCGAGGCTGGGCGAGCCGCTGTCTGCTCCACATCAGCACAAGCACACCTGCGCCTCACCTCCTCCACACAGCCACACAGAGCCACAGCACATGTCCACAGTCACACAGAGTCAACCAGGTGAGACTGAAGCAACAGAACCCCGAAATCTGGATCAATATTCTCTGACCAAATATCCAAAACACCAGTTTATTACTGAGGCTAAACATGAGACTGTGTTTATCCAGAAACAAGCAGGAGGCTCAGGTGAGGAGGAGGAGGAGGAGGAGGAGGAGAGGAGGTGGAGGAAGAGGAGGAGGGG
>JBBMOC010000191.1:149696-192196 GCA_037975185.1 Centropyge bicolor | reverse complement strand
AGGACTCTCACTGATCAGCTGTTTCCTCATGGAAGGTGGTGATTCAGGGGGAGAGGATCTCTCTGCGACAGGTGGAGGTGGAGCTTCAGTCGGAGCAACCAGCTCTCTGATTAGTGGCGGTGAGTCAGGTGATGTGGCGGGCGTCTCCGGCTGGCTCAGAGGCTCGGAGTGGCCCGTGGAGAAGATTGTGGGCTTTGGAGCCAGAGGAGGTTTGGATCTGGGAGGATGGTCTTCCTCAGGAGGTGAAGAGGAGACGGAGGTTTGAGGGGACGAGGGTGGAGGCGACTCAGCACGTTTTGGAGAGGAGGAGTCAGTCGATGGTCTGAGGCTCCGACTCCTCCAGGGCTTCAGAGTCGGGCCGGAGCTGGGACTATCAGAAGGAACGCTCAGCTCTTCTTCTGCCTCCCATCTCCTCCGCCTCCTGCTGGCTCTGAAGCCTCTGGTCGAGTCTGAGTCAGGGTGGAGAGCCGGGCCCGGGGGGGTGACAGCAGAGCTGGTGAGGCTGCTTTTCTTGTCAAGCAGGGACGATGGGAGCGTCCTGTCCGCCCTCCGGCCGCTGCTGAGGCGGCGGACGATGTCTCTGGAGGAAGAGCCCCACGGGGTCTTTGGGTCCAAGGATCTGCTCGTCAGGGATGAAACTCCGGTCGGAGGTTTTCTGTCCTCAAAGTCAGTGTTCTCGTCTCCATGGAGACCCAGTCTCTTCTCCCTCTGAGAACAAAGAGACAACATTCAGATCGTGTTTGACAGATGAACCTTCCTCCACCTTCTGTTGTACAGCAAACTGACCTGTGTTTTCTTCTTCTGCAGCGCAGTGAAGCGCTCGCTCTGGGCCTGGATCATGGCCTCCAAGTCCTCCTGCCTCTTCAGGAGCTCCGTCACGTCCGACACAGAGTCCTGGAGGAAACATTATGAGTCACAGGAGTTCGACCTTTGACACGAATGATTGCACTCTATCAGCTCTGTGAGACGTGAGTCACTGCTGCAGCTCCACCTACTGGCTGTGTTGGTAACTAACAGCTGCCTGGACCTGTCCCTCTCACTCTTTGTCTCTCCTCACTCTGCTCAGCACTCACCCCGTAGTCCTCGGCCATCAGTGTGTTTTCGTAGGAGCTCAGCCAGCGCTCCGCCTGCTCCAGCTCCCTCTGCAGGAGGGAAATCTCCAGCTCCTCCTCAAGCAGGAACCTGGTTTCCTTCCACACCTCCTCCACCTGCACCTCCAGCTCCTCCAGCTCCAGGACGCGCCCCCCCACCTGGGAGGAAGACAGGAGGAAGACGGTGGTTAGCAGACGATGCTCTTTGACACAGGTCAGATCTTCAGGGTTTACCTCTCGGGACATGACGTTTCCGTCCTCGATCAGGCGCCGTCCCTCCTCTTTCACAGCCTGTATTTTGCGGAGCTGTCTGTCGATCTGGACGCGGTACTCATCGTGCTTTTTAATGAGCTGCTCCAGGTCAGCTCCGTCCGCGCTCAGCCCCTCCCCTCGGACCAGAGAGAGCATCTCCCTGAGCCAGGCCCTGAGACACCACACAGACGACTGTTTGTGCTACACCGCGATCATGAAAATAACTTCAGAGATTTGTTTGTAATGTCTAAGCAGAAAACACAGACAAGTTCATTTTTATACAGCAAAGTGTTTGTCATACATCAGATCACTTTCAAAAATCAGTATATTTATTCTGGCAGAAGAACAAATTGAAATGAGTAACAGCTGGAAGCAGTGCAGAGCACCTACATGAGTTCGGTCCAGTGGGATAAGTATCTGTGCACGTCCTCAGCCTGGCTCAGTCTGCAGCGCCGCTGGGAGGCTTTGTCCTGGAGGCAGGTCCAGCTGGACTCCAGCTCCTCCAGCCTCCGGGTCACGGCGGTTCTGGCCTGAGGCTGCCGCCTGCTCAGAGCCCGGCCCTTCTCGCGGCTCCTGCTCAGCTCCTCAGAGATCAGAACCAGGTCCCTCTGACGGCACACATCGACAACGAGGCAGGTCAGCTGGTGCCGACCAGACGACACTGGAACCAAACTAAATCTAGACTAAACTAAATCATGGCTGTCGCTGACTGGATCAGGACACTTTGGCCATCTGGTACATCCATCCAGGCAGCAGTCTGAGCAAAGAGGCCCAGACTTCCCTCGCCCCAGACATCTCTTCCTGCTCTTCCGGTGGGACCCCGAGGCGTTTCCAGGCCAGCCGAGAGACATAGTCCCTCCAACGTGTCCTAGGTCTACCCCGAGGCCTCCTCCCGGTGGGACATGCCCGGAACACCTCCCCAGGGAGGCGTCCCAAAGGCATACGGAACAGATGTCCACCTCAACTGACTCCTCTGGACGTGGAGGAGTAGCGGCTCTACTCCGAGCTCCTCCCTGGTGACTGAGCTCCTCACTCTATCTCTAAGGGAGCGCCCAGCCACCCTGCGGAGGAAACTCATTTCGGCCGCTTGTATCCGGGATCTCGTTCTTTCGGTCATGACCCAAAGCTCATGAACATAGGTGAGGGTTGGAACGTAGATTGACTGGTAAATCGACGGACCAATACAGCGTCCGCATGACTGCAGACGCTGCACCAATCCGCCTGTCAATCTCACGCTCCATCCTTCCCTCACTCGTGAACAAGACCCCGAGATACTTAAACTCCTCCACTTGAGGCAGTACCTCTCCACCAACCTGGAGGGGGCAAGCCACCTTTTTCCGGTCGAGAGCCATGGCCTCGGATTTGGAGGTGCTAATTTTCATCCCAGTCGCTTTGCACTCGGCTGCAAACCGCTCCAGCGCACGCTGAAGGTCCAGGCTCGAAGAAGCCAACAGGACCACATCATCTGCAAAAAGCAGAGATGAGATCCTGTGGTCCCCGAACTGGACCCCTTCCGGCCCCTGGCTGCACCTAGAAAATCTGTCCATAAAAATTATGAACAGAACCGGTGACAAAGGGCAGCCCTGCCGGAGTCCAACATGCACTGGGAACAGGTCTGACTTACTGCTGGCAATGCGAACCAGACTCCTGCTCCGGTCATACAGGGACCGGACTGCCCTTAGCAGAGGGCCCCGGACCCCATACTCCCAGGGCACCCTCCACAAGATGCCAAGGGGGACACGGTCGAACGCCTTCTCCAAATCCACAAAACACATGTGGACTGGTTGGGCGAACTCCCATGAACCCTCGAGCACCCGACAGAGGGTATAGAGCTGGTCCAGTGTTCCACGACCAGGACGGAAACCGCATTGTTCCTCCTGGATCCGAGGTTCGACTATCGGCCGAATCCTCCTCTCCAGTACCCTGGAGTAGACTTTCCCGGGGAGGCTGAGGAGTGTGATCCCCCTGTAGTTGGAACACACCCTCCGGTCCCCCTTCTTGAAAAGAGGGACCACCACCCCGGTCTGCCAGTCTAGGGGCACTGTCCCTGACTGCCACGCGATGTTACAGAGACGTGTCAACCACGACAGTCCCTCCATCTGGCACAAATCAGTACAAATCAATCATCAGTCTTTTCCCAACTAAAACACATATTTTGATTCTGTATCATCGTTCCATATGGCCCACAGATCCTCCAGACACCGCCCTCCTTCCCACCTCCAGCGCCTCGTGTTGTCTCAGCAGAGTGTGAACAGAGTGCAGGTCCTGCTCCTCTGAGTCCAGAACAGCCTCCTTCTCAGCCATCCAGCTCTTCAGCTCGTCCACGTCGTGATGAAACTGATGCACGGCCCTGGCTGCCTGCAGAGTCTGGAGGACACAAGACAGACGGTTTCCCTCACCAGCTCCTTCCTGTGTATCAGATCTCTGCATGTGGACCATGTCGTACCTTTTCTCTGGTCCTGATGCTGCTGTTGAGTTCGTCCCACAACCTGCTGAGGGCGTCCTCCCTCCTCCGGGCCGGCCCGTCCTGCTGGAGCCCTCTGCACAGCTGCTGCACTGAGGTCAGCCGGCTCCGACCCAGACCGGAAACCTCCGACACCAGAACCTCCAGCTTCTTCTGAAGGACCTGCAGACGGAGGGAGGACGAGTGAGGAGGTGAGGGTCCGGGCTCCCGGTCATCCTGCACGTGTGTGACTCACCTCCACATCCTCCAGGTCCTGTCCGCACTCTTTAGACTCTGCCACCGACTTCTTGGAGTTCAGCCATGTTTGTAGTTCTTTAGCTTCTCTCTCAAACACATAGAGGCGGAGCTGCTCTTCCAGAGCAGCGCGGCGAGTGGACAAGAGTCGGAGGAGAGTCTCAAAGTCTTCAAGGACGTCTGAGAGACACTCGGTGACCAGGTGGCTGTGAAGAACAACAATAAAGCATTTTCAGATTTCTGAGGATAAAGCCGTACAACACGTGTGGTCAGTCCTCATGAGACCTGACCTCCTGACTTCACAGGTGTGTCTTACCTGTCGGGATGTCCGAGGTGCTGCAGCGAGGCGCCGCTCTCCTGCAGCCTCTCCACCGTCCTCCTCTGGTTCTCCAGCTCCACGTCCACAGAGTCCAGCCTCCTCAGCAGAGCCTCCGCCGCCTCCTCGCTCCTCCCCAGGTCCCCAGACTCCAAACCCGCCCGCTGCTCCTCCAACCACAGCTCCAGCTCAGACACCTACACACACACACACACACACACACACACACACTAATGAACTGAAACAAGAAACGTGCTCACACACACACAAACGTCTATATAATAATAATAATAAACCGTCTATAATGAGGGAGGGTTACCTCCGTGACGAAGGTGTGGATGCTGAGCGCCTCCTGCAGGAGCTTCCCCTTCGTCTCCGCCTCCATCATCAGCTCCTCATGGAGACTCTTCAACTCCTCCAGACGCTCACAGATGTCATGAGACGCAAAGTGACGACCTCTGACCTACAGGGGTCATAAAAAAAAAACTGTGAATGTCTTTTAAACCTGCTTATTTAACTCTGTATTACAGCCTACTTCACAAATGATAGAATTTATAACAAACATATTTTAGAAATTCTCCATTTGTTCTGCAAATTGTTACTAAAGCTGCTGAATGAATGTAATGAAGTACAAAGTACTGAGATCCAGCAGAACAAGACAGTCCGATTAAAATACTCAAAGTTAGTCGTTGAAACTTGTACTTCAGTACAGCAACTGTAGTAAACGTACACGTGATTTTATCATTTAACCACGTCTCCTCACCAGACTGTGTCCCGCCTCCTGAACTGCCTGGACCAATGGGGTGCGGCTCGAGATCTCCTGCATCACAGCCTGAAACAAAGCAAGATGAAGTAGCACAAAGTGACCCGGGGAGCTTTAAATGGACAGTTGAGTCGGTCAGATTTCATTGAGAAACCAAATGAAAGCTTCTTGTGGTTTTCACTGGTGCCGCTGAGTGAGTGAGCACCTGGTGCTTGTGGAGCAGCTGCTGGGAGCTGCTCAGGGAGCTGCCCCAGTCTTTAGCAGTGACGGATGGAAGTCTGTCGCTCAGCCAGGTCACCTCCTCCTCCAGGTCTCTGTAGAACTGGAACAGAACCTGCCAGGCCTCCAGGGTTTCCCTCCGAGTCTGCAGGGGCTCCGACAGACTGTTGTACCTGACAGAGTGGAGAACATCACTGCTGTTAACACACACGTGTTGTTAAAACCTCTGAGCACAACGGAGATGTTATCTATAACAGACTGCCATGATGGAAAAGACTACTCCAGCTTGTTATGACTGGGGTCCTATTTTTGCTTTTTATCCATCATTTCTGTCAGTTACAGAAACATTGTGCTCAGACAGAAACAACAATCAGGCAGGTTAGAAACTGTTTGTCCACATGATCTAAACCACTTCATTTGCAGGTCAAAGGAAAAGTGAGCACAAACACAGTTACTGTGTTTAACTGCATATCCTGTCTCAAAAAGATGCAGGAAAACTAGTCCATGCATTTGTAACTTCTAGGCTGGACTACTGCAATTCTCTTTTAGCAGGCTGCCCCAAGAAGTCGTTAAAGACTCTCCAGTTGATCCAGAATGCTGCTGCACGTGTTCTGACAAGAACAAGGAAAAGAGATCATATCTCACCCATTCTGGCTTCTTTGCACTGGCTCCCTGTCAAATCAAGAATTGAATTTAAAATCCTTTTGCTAACCTATAAAGCTCTTAATGGTCAAGCACCATCATATCTTCAAGAGCTCATTGTACCCTATTTTCCCAACAGAGCACTACGCTCCCAGAATGCAGGATTTCTATTGGTTCCCAGAGTCTACAAAAACAGATTTGGAGCCAGAGCCTTCAGTTATCAAGCTCCTCTCCTGTGGAATCAGATCCCAGTCTGGGTTCGGGAGGCAGACACCCTTTGCACATTTAAGAGTAGGCTTAAAACCTTCCTCTTTGACAAAGCTTATAGTTAGGGTTGGTCCAGGCGAGCCCTGAGCCATCCCTTAGTTCTGCTGCTATAGGCTTAGACTGCTGGGGGACTTCCCATGATGCACTGAGGTTCACTCTCCTCTCTCTCTCCTCCACCTGCATCCATTCATAACCCATCAATGCATCGTACTAATCCAACTTCTTCCCTCTCTCCTACTTCTGTGTCTTCTCTCCTGTCGCTTTCCGCAGGTTCTTGTGTTACTGGATCCCCAGAGTCCGGACCCATGTTTACAAGCCTCTGACTGACAATGTGTCTCTGTTCAGTACTGCTGTTCGCTATGTACACGCCTGTGGATTGTACTGCTGCTCGTCTGTCTCTCTGTCTCTGTCTCAACCCAACCAGTCGTGGCAGATGGCTGCCCATCACTGAGCCTGGTTCTGTTCGAGGTTTCTGCCTGTTAAAAGGAAGTTTTTCCTCGCCACTGTCGCATCAAATTGAGGACGTAAACCTGAGATGAAGCTTTGTCATTTACACCAAATCTAGATTCTTCACATGTCACAGAACACTGGTCTGACCTGCTGATGGTGTGAGCCACTCTGGTCTGAATCTCCTCCGCCAGGAAGTTTCCTTCAGACTGGAAGCTCTTCGCTGTTTCCACCAGACTCTGTTCAATTAAAAAAAGTCATGTATGATAAATGTTATTTACTGTATCGTCCCTGAGATTCAGACCTGAGCTGCTTCACAGTCTGAACCACACGTGCTGACATTTCCTCCTCGGTGCTGCTGCAGCAGTGAAACAGGAAGTGGTGTACCTGGACTCGGTCTCTGTGCCCGTCCACCTCCTCCTCCAGGTCCCGCTGAGCCTTCAGCAGCCTGTTGACGGACGGCAGGTCGCTTCCACAGTCCTCATTGGCCACTTCCGTCTCCGCTGACTCCGCCCACTGCTCCATGTCGTCCAGTGAACGCTGGAACTGCAGCGCCTGAACAAACACCAGGCAGCTCATGAAACACAGAGGCTGAGCCTGAAGGAAGCCGCATGTCTCCAGCAGACGTCATCATCACTGTGTGTGTGTGTGTGTGTGTGTGTGTGTGTGTGTGTGTGTGTGTGTACCTGGTACGCCTCCTGCAGTCGGACCTTCTTCTCCTGACAGGCGTGGACCAGAGCGTCCCAGCTGTCCGTCAGCTCTCTGAGTCGAGCTCCAACCTTCACCTCGGCCGACGGACACTCAGACAGCAGCTTCTCTCCTTCCTGCACAGACGTGACATCACCTCTGAGGTCAAACACACTTCCTGTCAGCTCACTTCACTCCAATTCACATTTTAATGTCTAAAAAAGAAGTTTTTAAAAAGTTCACTGTGACAAAGTGCAGAACATGAACACACACAGCAAACCTGCACGTCAGAGGACAGACCAGAAGCCAAGTCGACCTTCGACTGACAGTTTTATAAATGACTTATTTATTTATATTAGTCATCTAAGAGTTAAAATCATTATTACAATCTATAATACTGTGTAGAAATGATTCAGTAGCCTGAATGTTTTTAGCTCAGTGATTCATTTACAGCATCACATGTGACTGAAGGGACGTCAACAGACAGTTAAAGGTAAAATCGACCCCCCCCACCACCACACACACACACACACACACACACACACACTCCACCTTGGTGACTGTGTCCACTCTGTAGCGGTTCGCGAAGATCTCGGCTTCAAAGCTCTGATGTTTCAGCACTTTGGCCTGAAGGTTGGTTGGTTCCCTCCAGTTCTCATCCAGGGCCACAGCATTACGCTCATTCAGCCACACAGACACCTGGAGAACACACACACACATTTACTGCAGGATAAACACAACTAGTACAGTACAGTACAGTATAGTACAGTAGAGTACAGTACAGTACAGTGCAGTAGAATATAGTACAGTACAGCACAGTTTAGTACTGTACAATAGAGCACAGTACAGTACAATGCAGTACAGTGCAGTACAGCACAGTAGAGTACAGTACAGTAGAGTACAGTACAGTATGGTACAGTACAGTAGAGTACAGTACAGTAGAGTGCAGTACAGTAGAGTGCAGTACAGTACAGTGCATTAGAATATAGTACAGTAGAGTACAGTATAGTACAGTACAGTAGAGTATAGTACAGTAGAGTACAATATGGTACAGTAGAGTACAGTACAGTGCAGTAGAGTACAGTACAGAAGAGTACAGTAGAGTACGGTACAGTACAGAAGAGTACAGTACAGTGCAGTAGAATATAGTACAGTAGAGCACAGTACAGTATGGTACAGTAGAGTAAAGCACAGTACAGTAGAGTACAGTACAGTGCAGTAGAATATAGTACAGTACAGTACAGTTTAGTACTGTACAATAGAGCACAGTAGAGTACAGTACAGTAGAGTACAGTACAGTAGAGTATAGTACGGTAGAGTACAGAAGGGTACAGTACAGTAGAGTACAGTACAGTAGAGTACAGTACAGTACAGTAGAGTGCAGTACAGTAGAGTCTAGTACAGTACAGTACAGTGAAGTAGAATATAGTACAGTAGAGTACAGTACAGTAGAGTACAGTACAGTAGAGTACAGTATGGTACAGTACAGTACAGTGCAGTGCAGTAGAATATAGTAAAGTACAGTAGAGTACAGTAAAGTACAGTGCAGTAGAATATAGTACAGTAGAGCACAGTACGGTACAGTATAGTACAGTAGAGTACAGTAGAGTATAGTACTGTACAGTAGAGCACAGTACTGTACAGTGCAGTACAGTATGGTACAGTAGAGTAAAGCACATTACAGTAGAGTACAGTATGGTACAGTACGAGTACAGTAGAGTATAGTACAGTACAGTACAGCACAGTACAGCAGAGCACAGTACAGTACAGTAGAGCACAGTACAGCACAGTAGAGCAGAGCACAGTACAGTAGAGCACAGTACAGTAGAGTACAGTACAGTACAGCACAGTACAGCACAGTACAGTAGAGCACTGTACAGTGCAGTAGAATATAGTACAGTACAGTACAGTTTAGTACTGTACAATAGAGCACAGTAGAGTACAGTACAGTAGAGTACAGTACGGTACAGTACAGTACGGTACAGTACAGTACGGTACAGTACAGTAGAGTGCAGTATAGTACAGTACAGTACAGTGAAGTAGAATATAGTACAGTAGAGTACAGTACAGTAGAGTATAGTACAGTAGAGTACAGTACGGTACGGTACAGTATGTTACAGTACAGTAGAGTAGAGTAGAGTACAGTACAGTACGGTACGGTACAGTACGGTACAGTACAGTAGAGTACAGTGCAGTAGAATATAGTAAAGTACAGTAGAGTACAGTAAAGTACACTGCAGTAGAATATAGTACAGTAGAGCACAGTACAGTACAGTGCAGTAGAGTACAGTACAGTAGAGCACAGTACGGTAAAGTATAGTACAGTAGAGTACAGTAGAGTATAGTACTGTACAGTAGAGCACAGTACTGTACAGTGCAGTAGAGTACAGTATGGTACAGTAGAGTAAAGCACAGTACAGTAGAGTACAGCATGGTACAGTACGAGTACAGAAGAGTACAGTAGAGTATAGCACAGTACAGTAGAGCACAGTACAGTACAGTAGAGCACAGTACAGTAGAGCACAGTACAGTACAGTAGAGCACAGTACAGCAGAGCACAGTACAGTAGAGCACAGTACAGTAGAGTAGAGTATAGTACAGTACAGTACAGCAGAGCACAGTACAGTACAGTAGAGCACAGTACAGTACAGTACAGAAGAGCACAGTACAGTAGAGCACAGTAGAGTACAGTACAGTAAAGTACCTGGTAGCTGCTGGAAAAGAACTGCTGCAGCTGCAGTGATCGATCCAGAGCTTTGTGACGAGATCTGCTCTGCTGCTGCAGCTGGCTCAGCCTGCACACAGGTAACCCAGACAAACAGGTGATCAGACAGACAGTCGACCAGACAGACAGGTGATCAGACAGACAGGTGATCAGACAGGTGACGGGACAGACAGGTGATGGGACAGACAGGTGATCAGGCAGACAGGTGACGGGACAGACAGGTGATGGGACAGACAGGTGACCAGACAGGTGATGGGACAGACAGGTGATCAGGCAGACAGGTGCCGGGACAGACAGGTAACGGGACAGACAGGTGATCAGGCAGACAGGTGATGGGACAGACAGGTGATGGGACAGACAGACAGGTAATCAGACAGACAGGTGATGGGACAGACAGGTGACGAGGCAGACAGGTGACGGGACAGACAGGTGACGGGACAGACAGGTGATCATACAGGTGACGGGACAGACAGGTGATCATACAGGTGATGGGACAGACGGGTGACGGGACAGACAGGTGATCATACAGGTGATGGGACAGACAGGTGACGGGACAGACTGGTGACGGGACAGACAGACAGGTGACGGGACAGACTGGTGACGGGACAGACAGGTGACCAGGCAGACAGGTGACCAGACAGGTGATGGGACAGACAGGTGACAGGACAGACAGGTGATCAGACAGACAGGTGATCAGACAGACAGGTGATGGGACAGACAGGTGATGGGACAGACAGGTGACGGGACAGACAGGTGATCAGACAGACAGGTGATCAGACAGACAGGTGATGGGACAGACAGACTTCAGACTTCTCTGAAAAGCGATAACTAACAATCATGTAATTTTTTGCATTTGTGTTTTGTAAGAGATAAGAACAGAGATCTGACGACGTCAGTGATGTCATCACCTGGCAGCCAGCGCTCTGCTCTTGGCTCTGATGTTGTCGGAGTCGTAGTGCTTCTCCTGGATCATCCTCTGGGCCAGTTTCTCCACCTCATGCAGCTGTTCCACCTGAGCCTCCAGAGCCTCTTCAAACTGAGCCTGTTTCCTCTGCAGAGTCTCCACCTCTGTCACCGAGCTCTGCACCAAGACAACAGGCAGGTGCTGAGCAGCATGACACTCATGCAGATTGGTAAATGTTCACAGTTTGCAGTTTACGCCGAAACATCAGTAACAGAGACAGGTGGTTCTCACCCCCAGGTCCTGATTGGACAGGAAGGCCTCCTTGTTACTGAGCCAGCTGTCACACTGCTCGACAGAGACCAGGAGGATCTGCAGGACGGACGAACGGTCAGCACCATCACACATGAACACAAACATCTGAGCTGCCAGATGAATGCAGTCACGTACAAAGTACAGTCTACTCTGACATGTCGTCATTAAAAGTAGACGTATAAGGTAACATGAGACTGAAAGGGTCTGGAGACCTTCCTTTTCAAACCCTTATGTGCTCAAAGTTCCTACTGTGACCTGAGTCCGGCTGGGACCATCACCTGCAGGGCCCGGGCCTGCTCCAGGCCCGCGTGGCGCCTCAGCCAGGCTCGCTCCAGTCTGGATTTGGCTTCCTCCAGCTGGTTCAGGGCCTCCTGGATCTCTGCCTTCAGACTGTGGCTCGACCGGATCAAACCCAGACCAAAGTCCCGAACGGAGTCGATGCGCTCGGCACGGGCGTCGATCTCCGTCTGCGCCGACGGCAGAGATCAGTTTGTGATATTAACGGGGTCAAACACACAGAGCTGGTACTTCGGAGACGCCTCTCACCTTCCAGTCCTGATGCTCCACGATGAGCCGCTCGGCCTCAGCTCTGGTCTTGGGGAGGCCTCTCTCTGCCATCTCGCTGCTCTGTTTGACACTCCAGTCCAGCAGGAGGCGCTGGTTGGCTCTGAACAGCTGGAGCTGGTGAGCCTCCTGCAGCTGCTCCTTCCTTCACAGACAGACAAGGATTCAGTCCAGTGGCTCGATCGCACCATCGGGGCGCGGTCACACAGATGAAGTTTAAATTACTGCTAATAGAAGAAAAGTCCCTCACCTGAGTTTCACCTCGTTGTCCAGAGTCTTCAGAGATGTGTGGACCTCGGCCTGTTTGCTCTTCAGCTGGTCGCTCATCACTGCTCGGGCCCTCAGGTGATGGGAGACCTCCTTCTCCAGGGTCTGAGGAGATTTACATCGTATCCTTGCACTATTCATTCATTCATACTGCAATACTTGCTGCTGGACTGCATTGTCACTTTGTCATGTTCACTAAGTCACTTTGGATCTGCCATTTGCACTCAGTTGTACATACCTCTCTTACATATATATATATATATATATATATATATATATATATATATATATATATACACACACACACACACATATATACATATATACACACATATATATATATATACATACATACATATATACATACACATACATACATATATATACATACATATACACACATATATATACATACATATACACATATATATATATACATACATATACATATGTATATACATATATATATACATATACATATATATATACATATACACATATATATATACATATATCTTATTATGTATCTTATTTCTCAGGTTGCAATATTTACATTTGGCTGCTTTATTGACATAACTATGCTGCATTATCTACCTCATATTCTCATTGCTGCTGTTTTGTTATTTGATGTTATTTGATGTTGTCACTTTATCTTCACTAAGCCACTTTAGGTTCCACTTGTACTTTTTTTTTCATATAGTTTCTTATAGTTTTTTATTTTGTATACTTTATACTTCTATCTGATTGTATGCTTGTGCTGCTGCAACACCCGAATTTCCCCTATGGGGGATCAATAAAGAATTATCTTATCTTATGAGAGAGGGAGGACAGTGGAGCTCTGTGTCTGTGTGTGTCTGACACTGAGCAGTGGTCAGTCCAACCCTAACCCTGCAACTGACCTTTGACCTCCCCTGGATGACCCCGGCCTCTCGCTCCACCTCTACATGGCGTCTGATCAGGTTCTCGACACTGTCCACATCGAGTCCACAGTCCTGACCCTGCAGCAGCAGCATCTACAGACACAGAGGACAGACCATAATAACACCACCCTGTCTGTGAGGGATCTGACAGGGACTCATCCCCGGCTGGCATCAGGTGACTGACCTTCTCGTTGGCTCTGTCTCGAACCTCCTCCAGCTCTCTGATGAGGCTGTGAACCACTAGCGCCCCCTCCAGCTTCTTCTTGTAACTGTTCAGATCTCCGTGAAACTGATTCCACCTGGAACAGAGGAAACACGTTCAGAGTGAAGCTGGCAGAGCCGACAGACGACAGGCTGAATGTGAGTGTCACCTGTCGTTGAGCTGCTGTCTCCTCTGTCTGACAGTCACCAGTTCATCAGCGCTCGCTCTCCTCTGCAGTCTGGCTGCCAGTGCGTTGATGGCTGTGATGTGAGCGTCGTCCACGGTCGCGTCCTACAGTTCAAAGACAGCTTCAGTATATTCAGTCAAACAGGTGAGTGTCAGCTACAGGACAGACAGACGGCCGTCGCTCTGCTCCCTCACCCCGTCTGCGCTTCCCCTGAACTCGCCGAGCTTCTTCAGCAGCTGGACTCCGTGTTCATAATCCTTCCCAACATCTCCCACATTGACCATCACCTCCTGCAGCACAGACGGGTCAGACACAGATATCACAGACTGTAAACACACTAAACACACCCTCTGTCTGCCAGGCTCCCACCTTGTGTCTGATCCACGCCTCCACCTCCTCAACCTTCTGCAGGAACTCCAGCAAGTCTCTGTTGTCTTCCAGAGCTTTCCCTCGGGCGGCCATGGCCTTCTTCAGCTCCTCCCAGTGCAGCTCCAGGGCGGCCGCACTCCTCTCCACCTCCCTGGACCGCGGGTGGTGGAGAGCGAGCAGCTGCTCTCCGGCCTGGAGACACAGAACAAGAGGACGGTCTGCAGCAGGAGCTTCAGTCAACACATGTGATCTCATGTTTGACTGGTTCTTTCATTTAATGTAAGGTCAGGTCAAATAACAACAACTCACCTCATCCTATCATCCCACATCTTCATATCTCATTACATTAATATTCTGTTTATATTGATGTTTCATTATGTTTTCTCATTTATTTCATTTCATTATAACTCAAGTATTCTTCATTCATATATCTTCTCTCATCAACTTACTTCACCTCATATCTGGTACTGACACGTCACCTTCCTCCTCATCTCATCTTACCAGCAGCACAGATGTGATGATCTCACTGTGAGCCAGGATCTCGGCCTCAAACACCTGATGTTTCTGGAGAAGCTTCATCTTGGCCTGCAGGTTGCTGCGGTCGGCTTTATCGTCCTCCGCCATCGTCTGCGTGCGCTCAGACACCCACTCCTCAGCCTGACAGACAGACCATCGTTTCAGACCCACTCACACACTGCAGCTGTGCAAGAAACCACTTTGAACAGGAGGAACCTTCTCAGAAATAAACTACAAACAACTTAACTGAAACAAAACTCAGCTCTTGTTCTTTGGTGTCACTTCATTTGTCATGTTTTAGTTGTTCATAGACAGAAATGAAAAACGTCCTCGACAATACTCTCATACAGACTGAAGGTCTCTGATTGGTTCGTCGGTCACCTCGGCAACGTCTTGGTTGAAGATACACAGCATCCTGGAAAGTTCCAGCTCCTCCCTGCGTTTGACGGACAGCTCCTTGATCCGATCACGGCGCTGGAAGAGGGCCGTGAGTTTGGTCTGGAGCCGCCCGCTCTTCTCTCTGCTCAGCTGCTCCTTCAGCCGCTCGGCCAACTCACTGAGAGACGACAGCTGCACCAGACAGACGGAGAGACGGTTAACACTGCAGGACCTCACCTCCAGCTAAAGAGAGCACACACGGAAGCAGAGCAGACCTTGTCCTCCTGCGAGCTGAGCAGCTTCTCAAAAGCTTCATGGCGTCTGATCAAACCTTCCGTCTCATCGACTGTGTTTCCCAACGTGCTGCTCTGCAACAGGACCTGTGGGGAGGTGACCACTCATCAGACCCCGTGGTGTTTCTCATGTCCTCTGGAACAAACAGAGACGGTCTGTACCTCCTGTGAGCTGGACGTCTTGTTCATGCTGCCGGCGTCTCTGTAGAAGACCTGCTCCAGGTGAACACTTTCCAACCAGCTCTGCTTCTTGTTCCACTGCTCCTCCAGCTGCTCCCGCTCTGCCTGCAGGGCCTCCAGCTTCTCCAGCACCTGCAGGAACCACGAAGGAACGGGTGAACACCTCTGACGTCCGACTGCACCCAAACACTCCGGTTTAAAACCTCACCTCCTTCCTGTGGCTCCGGTCCCGCGCCTGCAGCTCCTCTGCCATGTCCAGAGCCTGTTGGTAGGTCTCCTGCCTGGCTTCCATCTCGGCCCACAGCTGCTGGTGCTGGGCCAGCTGGAGGTCAGCCGTCGCCACGTCGCTGATGCTCTCCTGAGCAGCCATCGCACCAATCAGCTGGCTGCACCACAGGAAGTAATCCTGCACCTGAACAGCACAGGGACACATGGGTGAGACGTGAGGTGCATGATGGGATTAATGATGGAGTTTGATAATTCATCCGTCCGTCTGTCGTCACCGTGTTAAGGAACAGGTATCTCTGGCACGCCAGCTTTAGCTCCTCCTCCCTCTGCTCTGTGTGCCGTCGGAGCTCCTCCCACCGCTCCACCACTTCCTGCTGCACTTCTTCCAGTCGGAGCTTCAGCTGAGGCGTGCAGAGCAGCAGGATGGAGTCGACGGCGTCCAGCTGCTCCTGCAACTGCAACACACAAAGGACACGAAGGAGGGAGTTCGTCTCTCACCACCAAATCAAAATCACAGGACAGTTTTCTTCTCAAAATGTCCCTCAAACACTGATTTAAACGTCAGTCAAAGAAAACTATGGGCACAGGTGTTTTCAGGTGCAGTTATAAAACTTCACTTCCTGTCTGTTCTGACTCGATGAATGCAGGATTCAGGTCTGGTCTCTGTGTGTCCGACCTGTTGCTCGGTGGCAGCCAGCTCCTGGAGCAGAGCTTCATGTTTTCTCAGCTGTGACATCACTCCTCGTAAATCCTTGGCCACGTCGTCAGGAAGGCTCTTCTGTCGCTCCTGCAGTGACAGAGAGTGAGACGCTGTTTGACCTCAACACGCTCCTGTGGATGGATGTGATGTATCGACAGGCTCTGTACCCGGATGTGAGCCAGTGCATCCGACAGGTCTTGGTAAAAGCGGTGACATTCTTCGGCTCTCTGCAGCTGATCCTGACGCTCCCTGGCCACGCCCTTCAAGTCCTCCCAGCTCGCACTGACGACACAGTGTCAGAATGAAAACAAGCAGAGACAGAAAAATGAGTGAGGAAGGAACAAGACTCCAACATGTGAGATAAAAGTCACTCATGACGACCGACAGCGGACATTTAGAAAATGATCTGATATGTTAATGTGGATTTAAAGCTTTTGGCAAGAAAAGAAGATTTTTACAAAAGATCTGCATTCGAGTGGGAACGGTTCACCAGACGAACAAGAAGAGTGGCCAGTTCTCTCACTTCCTGTCTGTGTGTCTACCTGAGCTGCTGCAGGGTGTCTCTGACTGCTGAGCTCTGTGGGTGCTTGTTCCGGATCAGTCGAGCAGCCAGGTCCCTGCAGCTCTGCAGGCTCTCCTCTCCCACTTCCAGCTGCTTCAGGAAACCTTCAAACTTCCCACGAAGCAACTGGAACGTCCATCACACACAGAAACGGTTTATTTTATAATGACCTTTAGTGGATTGATCTGAACATTTTAAAGGTGTATTATCATGAGGACTTGTGTCACATACATGCACACACATATAGATCATTGATTTAGTAACTAACAGAGACAGATATATGCAGTGAATTAAACAGTTTCCAGGGTAAAAACAAACTTGTCAGAGGTCTTAGAGGGCTCTAATGTCAGGTCCTGTTCATGAGATATAACCTGAACATGTTGGTGGTCGTTGCCCAGGTCCTGAGACTCTGCTGTCTGTCTCCTCTGGTTCATCCAGTCTTCCAACTCTGATGACTCTCGTCTGAACTCATGAAGATGGAGGACTTCCTTCAACCTCTGACTCCTGACAGGCGACACACGGACAGTTAGACACATAGGTGGGCAGACGGGTGGGCAGACGGGTGGGCAGACGGGTGGGCAGACGGGTGAGCAGACAGGTGAGCAGACAGGTGAGCAGACAGGTGGGCAGAGAGGTGAGCAGACAGGTGGGCAGATGGGTGAGCAGACAGGTGAGCAGACAGGTGAGCAGACAGGTGGGCAGAGAGGTGAGCAGACAGGTGAGCAGACAGGTGGGCAGACAGGTGGGCAGACAGGTGGGCAGAGAGGTGAGCAGACAGGTGGGCAGACAGGTGGGCAGATGGGTGGGCAGACGGGTGAGCAGACGGGTGAGCAGACGGGTGGGCAGACGGGTGGGCAGACGGGTGGGCAGACAGGTGAGCAGACAGGTGAGCAGACAGGTGAGCAGACAGGTGAGCAGACAGGTGGGCAGACAGGTGGGCAGAGAGGTGGGCAGAGAGGTGGGCAGAGAGGTGGGCAGAGAGGTGAGCAGACAGGTGAGCAGACAGGTGGGCAGACGGGTGAGCAGACAGGTGGGCAGACAGGTGGGCAGACAGGTGGGCAGACAGGTGGGCAGACAGGTGAGCAGACAGGTGAGCAGACAGGTGGGCAGACGGGTAAGCAGACAGGTGGGCAGAGAGGTGGGCAGAGAGGTGGGCAGACGGGTGGGCAGACGGGTGGGCAGACGGGTGGGCAGACAGGTGGGCAGACAGGTGGGCAGACAAGTGAGCAGACAAGTGAGCAGACAGGTGGGCAGACAGGTGGGCAGACAGGTGAGCAGACAGGTGAGCAGACAGGTGGGCAGACAGGTGAGCAGACAGGTTCACAGAAGGAGTCGAATACAGAGGTCAAATCAGTGATTCTGCTCAGACCACCTGAGAGCAGTATGAAACTACAGAGTAATCCAACAGCAGTGTGATCAGTGTTTACCTGAGAGCAGCCTGATGCTGCAGCTCCTGGTTCAGACTGCTGACGTGACTGTACGGACGACTGAGCTCCTCCAGGCTCCAGTTCTTAAGAGCCTGCTCTACCTGGTCTCCTAACTCCTCCATCTCCACCTCCAGCACCTCCAGCTGGCCCAACACCACCTGCAGCACAGAAATCAACAGGATGCTCACAGTGAGTTGAAGCGTGTAGTTTGAAATAGACAGGGGCCGATGGGGGGTGCACCTGCAGAGCCCTCAGAGTGTGTGTTAGGTGTGTACCTGGTGTTTGGTGATGAGACTCTGTGTTGCCAGCTGGTCTTTGCCGTAATCGTCTGCCTTCACCAGACTGAGTGTCTCGGTCAGCCTGGACTCCAGCTCGGAGCAATCCAACAGCAGCTGCAGACAGTTCACGTTCAGAGAAAAACACTCTGTCAGCTGGTGTTAAATGTCTCACTATTGAGAGGGAGGAAAGTCTTCAAATGTAACTGCTACAACAAAAGAATTTCCCAGGTTGGGACAAATAAACTACATCTCTCTCTCTATAGAGAGAGCCAACAAAACGTCGTTGAGTTTGTCATACTTGGTGAGAGAAGGAAAGAAGATTCTGCCCCACTTGTCTTCCTGTTGGGACGTCATGCACTTTACTACGTTCTGTCCCTCTCACCTGTTCTCTGGTGATGGCCTTGCTCAGGTGAGCGGCTCTCCTGCTGCACGCCTCCTCTAGCTCCTCCCACTCTGCACTCAGGTGCCTGCACCTGCAAAACAAAAATCCACACAATCATTAATCACCTAACACACGAAATGCACATGAACATTGAGGCCTGCAGACAGAAGCCTGGGCACCTCTGCACCACGTCCTCTCCTTCTGATTTGCTGGACTTAGCCAGGCTCCGCCCCTTCTCCAGGACATGGTTCAGGTGTATTCGGTGGGCGGTCACTTCTGCCTGCAACTCCTTGATGGACACACACAGGACTGACATGAGCAAACAGGTTGTTGTGATTTACAGGTTACGATTTATTATAATTTGAAACATGAACTTTAGTTCTGTACATCACAAACATCGTCTCATTCTGAGCTCTGGAGACGAACACATGGGAGAAAAGTTGACTTCTGATGATCAATAAAGTGCGATCCAGCTGGTACCTTGTGTTTCTGCATGAGGCTGATGGCTCCAGTCAGAGACTTGTCGTATCCTGTGGATCCAGGAACATGTTGAGTGATCCAGCTGAGCTCCAGATCCACGTCATGATAGAAACCAAACAGCAGCACCGACGCCTCCAGCTGGGCTCGACGGCGGTCCAGAGGCTTCTGGAGAGACTTGAACCTGCAGCACAAGACACCACCATCTTCTTCATGTCCCTCTTTATCGAAGATAACTCACAATCCGTCCAAAAGATTATTATTGAAACATGTTTACATCTTTCAAAAAAAGGAGGAGGATTAATCCTCTGGAACCATGAATGTCTGCACCAACCCTCACTCTAACCAAAGTCATATGATTCATCCTCATTAATGTCTACACAGACATTTCATGGCATCCTCAGACCAGGCAGCTGGCAGGGCTGAAAGCAGTATGAGCACAGAGTCTACTCACAGAGTGAGGTACGTGTCGGTCTCCTGGAGGATCCTCTGCGAGTCGAAGTGGTTGGAGGCCAGATGTTTGGCCCTGCTGACAATGGAGTTGATCTTCTCCGCCAGCTCCCGGGCCTCCTGCTCCAGCTGCTGATGCTCCTTCACACAGACACACAGCAGTTACTGACCACTGACAGGCTCCAGCTCCACACCGGCCACCGAGGAAGAAATGACTGCTCTTCTGTCTGTGTCTGCCTCATGTGACATCAGTGAGCTCACCTTCAGAAGCTGTCGGCTGGAGCGGAGGTCGTGACCTTTGGCAGCATTGTTCAGCATCCACTGGATGGCCTCAATCTTCAGCTTTGCATCCTGAGGAAGGAGGCGGCTTTAGCTAACAAAGAAAGCTTGGTAATTCATGTGATTTAACATAGAGCATGAGAGCGGTCGGGATGAGCCCAGGGAGCCACAGTGGTCAGTCAGCGAGTCAGTCAATCCTTCAGTCAGCGGTTCACTCGTAGATATGTGACTCAGTGTTTTACCTGCAGCAGCTCCATCAGCTGCTCCTGCTGCCCTGCCTGTCTCAGTTTGTCTCCTCTGTCGGCCATCTTGTCCTGCAGTCTCTTCCAGCGGCTGCTGAGCTGAGCAGACTTCCTGCTGATGCTCTGACTGTCCTGGTGCTCTTCATCAAACATCTCTTGCCCCAGCTGCGCACACACACACACACACACACACACACACACACACACACACACACACACACACACACACACACACACACACACACACACACACGATTTCAGCTGGCTTTACACAACATGACAGGTCAGTAAAGTCGAGCAGTTAAAGAACTTGTTTCCTCAACGACGTCATTGAAGTGGGAGGCGGTGAGCAGCAGTTTACCTGAACCAGTCTGTCCAGCCAGACCTGGTTCGCCTGCATCTCCCTTTCAGTCGCCTCGTGTCTCTTCAGCTTTCGGAGGATGTTGGTGGGGTCGCGATAGGACTCGTCCTCGGCCACCTTAAACTTTTCTTCCATCCACAGCAGCAGCTCGTCTGAATCTCTCTGGAACTCCTGCAGCACAGAACACCAGGGAAAATAAAGAGTCGCTGCTTGATGAAGGCTGAGGTCTCTCCTACAGGAAGTGCACTTCAAGTTCAGGACAGTTTGTCATTTCTTGAACAGAACAAACAATATATTGATTTAGTTCATCTGTCAGAGGCAGTGCTGCAGCTACAAACGCTTGTCCTGAGGGTGGTGCTAGTGTAAAGGCCCTGGGGTCATTAAAATCTACAGGGTTCGGCCTCTGGAGAGCAGGAATGTAATCAGCAAACATTACCATCTGTTTGACACTGGCTGACAGTGGTGAAACAGGAGAAAGTCTGAGGTTAACAAGCACATTAGGACTAATGTTACCTGATATTTCTTTGAGGCCAGCAGCAGATTCCTCCTCTGATGGCTGCTCTCTCTCAGCTTCCTGTTGGTGCTCTGGATGCTCCTGCTTCTCTCCATGATGCTTAAAGACAAACAACTTAGACAGTTGGCTTTACTTTGCAGGACTTAAGAATTTATTTTCAACTCTCAAGTTGTGTCTCATCCAACTTTTGTCTTATTCATATCGAACTGATGGGCGAATTCGTCACTTACTGTTTTGCAGCATAGTGTTGTTTGGTGACGAGCTCCTGGCTGCGTTCAACAAAATGGCTGACTTTTTGGTCCAAAGCTTTCAGGAGACCTTCCAGCTCCTCCTGTCGGCCCAGCAGAGCGTGGACGCTGTCCACTGAGTCCTGCACCGACAAACACGCATGTGTTATCAAAACACGTCATTTAACCTGCTGGAAACATCAACAACGTCAAACATCACGGTCGGATCTGACTTTCAGAGAAGATGGAGAGATCAGAGTGAAGCCTCCTCACCCCGACGTCTTTGACCCTCAGTCGGGCTTCGTGTCCAGACAGTGCCGCCTCGATCCGGTCTGCCTCCTGGTTCAGCCTCTGCAGCTCCACCCCCTGCTCCAAACGCTCCTTCCTGCTGGACCACAACGGGTCAAGCTTGGACCAGTCGGCACTGAGACTGTCCAGAGTCTGTTGGATGTCCACACCCCCCGTCTTCCCATTCGATGAGCCCATCTGAAGAGCTCTGCCCAACGTTTCCATTTCCCTCCACCTGAGACAACACAAACACTGTGAACTCTCTCAGCCTCTGCAGTTCGTGCTCAGCTTCTCTGTGTGCTTCAAACATCAGACAAATTTGACTCAAATTTGTTTTCCTTCTTACAAACTGAATAACTTAAATTACCTCTTTCTGCTTCTAAGAAAAGAGACTACAATCAAATGACATTCACATTATTTTCTGTAACCACTGAGCGCTGAGCCTTCACCTGCTCCTCTGCTCCTCCATCTCCAGCCGGAGCTCCTGGTGTTGTTCCAGCAGGGCGACGGCCGAGGCCACATCCGTCGCCGTCTCCTCCTGCAGGAGGCGCTCCTGGACCGAGCCGGCCCAGCGCCGCAGCTCCTTGGTCTGCTGCTGGAAGCTCTGCAGCCTGCGAGCCTCCTCCAGGAGGCGCTGTCTGTCGGCCGCCTGACGGTTCAACTGGTCCACCACACAAGAGGAGAGAAGCATGAACTAGAGCCGGTTCGACTTCTGACATCTCTGTAATGATGAACTGGATCACTGATCAGCATTCAGTTCCTTGTCCTTCATTACACTGAATGATATCCAATCATCCAGAAAGTATCACAGTTCTACTTATAGTGACGAGTAAAGAAACGCTCTTAGGTAAAGACACACCCATGGACCAGGGTCATGAACAGTTGCCTATATATAAGCAAATTAAACTCAGAGTGAGCAGCGGACACTGTCAGTCTGCTCTACAGATGTGAGGACCTTTAAGGACCAGCCCTGTGTCTGTGATGAGGAACTGAACTCAAACCTGATGCAGCAGAGCCTCCAGACCTCGAACCTCCTCTGAGATGGCTGCACTCTCTGCTGGACTGCAGTCCTGCTTCCTGTCACACAGGAAATGATCATGGACAGTAAGTTAATCTTTCATATTAACATGAAACATTTCAGCCTCTGAAGTTTTCCTGATCCATTAACCACAGTTAAATCACACCAGGATTGACATTGTGACGGTCCTTTACATATTCAATATTTCTCAAGACTAAATACAAATTTCACGGCAAGAATCTTTTGAGTGGAACCCAAACAAGAAAATTCAGAATTTTAAATAAAGCAAACAATAATAATAATAACAATAATAATAATGTTCTGTCTTCAGATAAACAATTTAAAAATCAACAGTTTTCTAACCTCTGAAATTACAAAGGTTTTGTGAGACGAAACCAATTTTTAATCTCAACATCGAACATTTGAATTCAGCTTTTACATTTTCACAGCTCTGTTCAAACCATTTTCTGCTCTTGGTGCCTTCTTGCAGAAGGAAACCAACACACGAGGTTTCTACTCTCTGATCAGACCCGTACATGTTGGCAACGCTCTTCAGGTAGGCGATCTTGGTCTCCAGGGCCTGGATGTCTCTGAGGGCCTGGCTCTGGGTTTTCTCTTCAGCCAGCAGGGTGAAGGAGCTGCAGCCCACATCCACGGCGTCGAGCCGGGACAGCTGACCCTGCAGCTGAGCTCTGGCCTCCTCGCAGCTCTGCAGGAAGGACTGAACGTCCGCCGTGCTCAGCAGCTCGCGGCCCTTCTCATCCTTCAGCTGCTGGATCCGCTCCCACCTGCGGACACGAGGGACCAGACCAGGCTCACATCAGCTCCAGGTTAGAGCACATTCTGGCTGAGACATCTCAACACTGATCACTTCAGATCAAACTAATGATCGGCTTCAAATCATTTTCCTGTGAATCAGATCAGTGTCACGTTAAGAACACGCTGCTTCGCTGTGACGTGATCTGGACCAGGATGCTCCTGGTCCTGTTCAGCCTGTACCTGGTGGAAACTCTCCTCTGCCGGACCTGGATCTCTCTCTGTTTACTGTGGCGCTTCTTCACCAGCTCCTCTGCCATTCTGACGATGTCATCCAACTGACCACGCCCACTCGCCAACTCAGTCAGGAAGTTCTGGGACAGGAAGTCAGCGTCAAGACAGGATGAGTCTAAGATGTTCATGTTTTACTTTGAAAACCACCAAACTGTGTTTATATGGTTTTAATTTTCCTCTTTAAAAATGTTGGTGGGTCAGTTTCAAGAACTTGATTTTATGCACATTTTTGAGCGTTTTGACGTGTCATGCTCAGTGAGGTCTTCACCTCGTATTTGGCCTGAACCACTCCCAGGTTGTCGGCATCGGTGCTGAAGGTTTTCAGGACGTTCTCCTTGTCCTCCATCCACGACTCAAACTCCTGGCAGCTGTTGTAGAATCGATGCAGACGCAGCGTCTCCTCCAGGCTCCTCGTCTTTGACTGCAAACACAAAACACAACTTTAGATTCCAAGAGTTTCAAGGAAGTTTTAAATTCCTCTGTCTTGTGTCTGATTGTCTTTAGGCTGTATTTTAATCTTCACACAAACTGAAGTGTTTTCAGACTACATGTCCCACGCTGCCTCCGTCACCTTGAGCAGGTTGTACAGGGACTGGTAGTCCTGGTCCAGGCTGGCCCACATGCTCTCCACAATGTCTCTCTGGTACTGAGGGTCAGGCAGCCATGTTGTCTTTATCTCCGCTGTGCCGCCACGCACCGAGCGGCTGCGCCTCGGACAGCTCAACTTCCTGCTCTGGCTTTCTGGCTCGCCACTGGTGGAGGTTGGGGGAGGGGCCTGGGCAGTGATGAAGAAGGAGAAAACAAGGTTTTCACATTAGGTACTGACTGACAACGATTAGATTTATTCTCGACCTGGTCAGACTGGTTGAAATGTAACTGATGATCGATAGTTTAAATGTTACTCATCGCTGATCGTACAGTGGCTGGCAGCAGAGTCAGGTAGGTTTTGGGGATGAGCTGCTGGTTTCCTTGGCTGTCTCTGGCCAGAACTCGGTCTCCATCCGGCTCAGTGCTGACGATGGTTACGATCTCATTACGATCCCACAGAAACTGACCTGAAAATCAGTTTGGTTCAAATTAGATTCATATTTCCTTCATCTGAGGTTAATTTTCCTGCAGGTCTTAAAGAGGTAAGAGAGTTAAGGGAAAACAGGGACAATGAAGCAAATGTATTAAATCACCAATATTATTAATCTCTTATCGGCCTGTTCCAATTTTTAAAAAGTAAATTGGGGTTCAATCAAATCTTAAAACTGGTTTTAGATAAAGTGACTGTTGTCACTCTGTTGTCAACTGTCCTGGTGACCAAACATCATTCAGCCGAATTTACCCAACAAAAAGTTTAATGTTTGTGTCATTTCCCATCATGCTCTGCAGCCCCAGCCCCAGCGACACAGAGCAGACCTCCAGTACCTCTGCTGTATCTGAAGCGGACCTTGGCCTTGCTGGACTCAGTCTGGGAGGGGGAGCTGCCTGACCCCCCTCCACCCCTGGTACTGGGTGGTGATGTCACAGCTTCTGGCCCCTCCTCCTCTCCAGAGGAGTCGTTGTACTGGATCATCTTATTCTGCTGAGGCTCCACCTGCACAGGAAGAGTGAGGCTTCAGGAACTGAACAGGAGGCTGAGAAGCAGCGTTTCTCTGGTTGAAACGGTCAAGTCTCCTTCAGACCTCTGACATGTGAAGTGTCTCATGAAACTCATTAATGTAAAGTGCAGTGATATGACTTCGTCTATCAGCTGATAATCAAACAGCAGCAGGGGGTGAAGATGCTGCGACGAATTTGAATTTCAGCGTTTTACAAATTCCTCATGTCAGCAGAGACATTAAAGCCTTTTCATTGTGCATTGTAAAACTTAAAGCCCTGAAAGCTGTGTGGTTACAACGGATTTCTAATGGTGTTGTTGGAACATGAAATATTTTGTTCATGAGCCGCTCTGAGTCGTCGATTCAGGTTGGAATTGTGAAGGGTTGGAGATGGCAGTGCAGTGGGCTTTGGACCCTTTGTTGCAGTCGTAGTGACACCTGGTAGAGACACCCTGCAGCAGCTTCACATCACTGCAGCAAGGTGAGCGAGTTCAACCACCGCAGGTCAACACAGGCTGTCCGGCAGGTTGGACTATAAAACATCGTTTACAGGACACTGACATGTCCACACGTCCGTGCTGCAGCTACACTTACCGTCAGAGCTGTTAGCTGCGCCGCGCTCCTCGCCTGCTCTGACAGTCTCTTTATCTCCGTGGTGTAGGCAGCCATCTCCCTCTCTACCCGCAGGTGGCGCTGCAGCAACGTCGCCGTGCTCGACTCATCTTTCCCATGATCCTCGCTGGTCAGCAGGGGTTTCCTGTCGCCCAGCCAGGAGTTGGCCTCGGCCACATCTGCAAAGTACTGAACAGAGGAAACGCAGTTAGCTGGAGGAAACCTGGATCCAGTCCAGATCCAGACACAGCAGGAGGCCCTGACAGAACATCGTCTACCTGCTTTATGGCAGCGGCGGCCTGCAGCCTCGTACAGCGGCGGCTCGCCTCCTCCGTCAGGTGGCTCCACTGCTTCTGCAGGGTGCAGATCCACTTCTGGATGGGTCGCTGGTCAACCTGGCTCTGTGTGGACAGCAGGTCCTGACCTCGAGCCAGAACCCCCTGGTACAGAGACTCCTGAGCCTGAAGCTCCGCCTCCAGAACCTGACAGAACGCAGATCGCATTCATTTATTCAATCGACCGGAACAGCAGAGATCAACAGTTTGTCTGAAACCTGTTTATGTATTCATGTAGCCCACCTTGTGTTTGTGTTGGGCCAGCTGGATGTGACTGAGGTCCCGTCCCAGTCCGGCCGTCTGCAGCCTCAACCAGCGTTCATACAGCCAGGCCTCCAACTCCTCACAGTCATAGAGGAACTCAAACAACCTCAACTGAGCCTCCAACTGTCTCCTCCTGACAGAGGAGGGGGGGGGGGGGAAGA
Organism: Centropyge bicolor; assembly: GCA_037975185.1. Classification (NCBI taxonomy): domain Eukaryota; kingdom Metazoa; phylum Chordata; class Actinopteri; family Pomacanthidae; genus Centropyge; species Centropyge bicolor. The sequence goes on along the minus strand of JBBMOC010000191.1, from coordinate 165,556 downwards.
AGAGGAGAGGAGGGGAGAGGAGAGGAGAGGAGAGGAGGGGAGAGGAGAGGAGGAAGAGAGGAGAGGAGAGGAGGAAGAGAGGAGGNGACCTCGAGCCAGAACCCCCTGGTACAGAGACTCCTGGGCCTGAAGCTCCGCCTCCAGAACCTGACAGAACGCAGATCGGATTCATTTATTCAATCGACTGGAACAGCAGAGATCAACAGTTTGTCTGAAACCTGTTTATGTATTCATGTAGCCCACCTTGTGTTTGTGTTGGGCCAGCTGGATGTGACTGAGGTCCCGTCCCAGTCCGGCCGTCTGCAGCCTCAACCAGCGTTCATACAGCCAGGCCTCCAACTCCTCACAGTCATAGAAGAACTCAAACAACCTCAACTGAGACTCCAACTGTCTCCTCCTGACAGGGGGGGGGGAGGAGAGGAGAGGAGAGGAGAGGAGGGGAGAGGAGGAGAGGAGGAAACAAGACAGGAGAGGAGAGGAGAGGAGAGGAGAGGAGAGGAGGAAACAAGACAGGAGAGGAGAGGAGAGGAGGAAACAAGACAGGAGAGGAGAGGAGAGGAGAGCAGGAAACAAGACAGGAGAGGAGAGGAGAGGAGGAAACAAGACAGGAGAGGAGAGGAGAGGAGGAAACAAGACAGGAAAGGAAAAGAAAAATGAGTGATACACATTCATATCTTCTGTTGAGTGAACGATCAATTTGTCAATCAGCAGCTACATAAATGAAAAGAGAAGAGAACCTGTTGCTGCTGAAGGACACTAGAGCTTTGTACTGAGTGTCCAGAGCTCTCACTCTGCTCTGAAGGTGCTGACCGTCTCTCACTGTCACCTGAGAGGAAGACACAGACAGATCAGTGGACGAAGTGGAAGATGGACTCAAACGTTTAAGTAAAAGTACAAAAGTGCTCAAAGCAGAACGATCCACGTAAAGTAATAAAGAGTAGTGTCGCAGTAGTTGGGTGAATGTCTGTCTGACAGTGAGGCCATACAGACATGGATGATGATCAGCAGGCTACCTTCAGCGCTGTGCTGCTGATGGCCGAGATGGTTTCACCCACAGTCGAGATCTGAGCCTCCAGGAGATCCTGTTTCTGAAGCAGAGACTCGACCTCGGCCAGCTGCCGGCCCAGGTCAGACGAGCTGGCCTGGGACTGGACACCCAGGGGGAGGGACGGGGGACAGGGACGAAAGTGAAGATGAGGACAGAAGGACAGTCTTTGAAACTTCCTCACATACATCACAGTTTCAATGAGACCTGATCACAGCTTGAATTGTTTTTGCCTTTCATAAATAAATAGATGGATTAATACAGTTTAAAATGTTCCACCACAAAACGCACTCATCTCCAACTTCTCCTGTCGTCAGTGGATTATTTCCTTTTTAGAATAAAGGTCACCTGTTTGTTTGCCTGAAATTTGATTCATACTATCACAGATCTTTGTCAGTTTTTGACAAATTGCTATATGTTTTTGTTGATATTTTATATGACATAATCTAACTCTGCACTTAGATACACACACACAGAGAAACTTGAACTCGGCGGTGGTGTGATGTGGTAGAAAAAGCTAAAGTGTGAACTCACCTGTAGTTCCTTCAGCTCCTGGGAGACGAGCTCAACGTCTCGGAGGACGCTGAGATTTTCAACTACATTTCCCAGCAGCCCCTTCTGCTCGTGGAGCTGCTGCAGTAGGTCCTTCCATCGATGGCTGATGCTCTCCTCTCTTACAACACACAGATGAATGGGAATGTCTATGAGCTCACACACAAAATGACTCCTGCCTGTTTTACTTTCAGAATCACTGCTCAAACATATAAATCGAGATGATTACATTTTCTAGCTTTAGAGAGAAATACAAGTTGTGTTCAAGCGGCAACCTCAATTACATTTGAGCCCCATGTTAAAATGTCCCATTTTACCACAGAAAAAAACATATTTACAGCCAGTTTTTTTTTTCGTTTAAAATATACAGCATACATCATTATGCACAATTCATAGCTGTCAATCTAAGTGGCGCCACTTTGATTGACAACTAGCCACTGACGGTCTAAAGGGCGTCACCCCGGCTAATTCTAGTCACTGAGTTTGGGAAAGAGATCGTCGTGGGGTTAGCCGGCTAGCAACGATATTTAGCATTTAACATCAGTACAAACATCCTAATCATGGTCTACAAATCACTAATAGAATCTGTACTCACTTTCAACATAGTATCCTGGTACAACTCACTCACAAGCAAAAATAAAACAAAACTGTCCCGCATCATAAAACAGGCTGGGAAAATAATTGGATCCCCTCAGACTCCCCTCACAGAACTATACACACAGGCAGTTACCAGAAAAGCCACTGCCATCACACAGGACCCCACCCACCCTCTGCACCCATCCTTCCAACTGTTACCATCAGGTCGCCGCTACAAGGTCCCACTTTCTCGGAAAAACTTATACAGAAAATCTTTTATTCCCACTGCCATCACCACCCTGAATAATTTAAAATAACAAATTAATGTCTTGCCAGATACACTGCACTGTTGTATATATTGCACAATGTCTGCCTGTACCATGTCTTGTATGTACAATGTTTGTCTGTTCTAAGTCTTGTGTATTTTTATTTTAACCTACTTATTTATTTGGAGCCTGTCAAAGATGAATTTCTGTCACTGATGTAACAGACAATAAAGCTTATCTTATCTTATCTTAACCTAGCTGGTTAGCCGTAGCTAGTTTGATTATTTCGAATAAAGCGGCTTTTTTCAGCCAATAGCGTTCATTCGACCCGCCTCAGCTCCGCCCTCGCTCCACCTCTTTGTCCATATTTGGAGTAACCGGAGGTAGGCTACCAAGATGGCTGCGCACTACGATTTGCTTCATTTTTGCTCTTCAGAAACCTATGGATGACGTCACGGACACTACGTCCATATTTTATACCGTCTATGTTTGTGTTATAAGAGATGGGCACCATCATCATTTAAACAATAACATGTCGTTCATCGTGAACACGGCTGTGATGAGTCATCATCAAGAGAAGCTGATTTCATGTCTTTCACGTTCTAACATCAGATCCGACTCATCGTTCCCTTCAGTCATCTACTCGTCCTCTTACAGCTGCCCCCCTCCCTCCCGGCCTGACCGAACCTCAGCCAGGTCCCAGTTCAACACGACCTGTCAGGCTTCATTCAGCCCCACAGGTTCATGGCTCCAGCTCAGACAGCAGGACGGGATATTAAAGCCTGACTGGTGTCCTCCCTCACCTCCTGATGACCTGCTCCTTGCTGTGGTAGTTTCCTCTCTCGATGCTCTTGGCCATGTCTCTCAGAGCGCTGAAGCGCGGCTCTCTGGCCAGAGCGTCGGTGGACAGGGCCGCCAGGCGCCTGCCGGCCGCCTGAGCCTCCTCCAGGGTGGAGAGAGCCCGGACGTCCTGCCTCCGGATCAGACGCAGCGTGTCCTCCAGGTAGCCGTCCCTCAGCGCGGCCTGAGAAAACAAAACAAGGCGACTGCTGACAGGCCCAACACAATTATTACACAATCACATGATGGAGGTCGTTTCAGCCGACGGCCATCACTTTGAGTGTTAGTCATTTCCATTCACCTGCATGAAAACAGCTGGATAAAACTAATAGAAACGTCACCATTTCCATCACTTTCTCGCACGCAGAAAAACAAGCTCATTCCATTCGGGGAAGCTTGGAACTGTATGAAGATGCCTTTGCTGTGAGACAGAGCTGTTGTGAGACACATGTTGTTACCTTCCTCCCAAACTTCTGGGCGAGCTGCTCCAGGCTCTCCAGACGAAGCAGCGCCTCCTGCAGGGCTCGCTCTCGCTCATGTTCCGCTCTCTCCAGCAAAACCCAACTCTTCTCTATGTCACTCATGCTTTTACCTTCAAGCACAATGATAATGAACGTAGTAAATGTGGCAGCACAGAAGGCAGCTTCCATTATACTGACAGGAATGTCACACAATTGTTACATGTTACAGCAAAATATCAATCCAATATAACAAAGTGTGTTTGCACAGTGTGTGTCTGTGAGTGTGTATCTGTTTGTACATGTACGTGTGTGTGTGTTAAATACCCTCTGGGGGACTGTAAGCCCATTGGTTGTTTGCAGCCAGCTGAGTCTTCAGACTGAACAGATGAGCTTCAATCGCCCCACGCTCCTGAAGACAGACACCAAGATCAAATAGTAATAAAACACATACAGATATGACGCTATATTCAGAGAATAAAACACGTCTCAGACAAAAATATAATGTATCTGAATTTCATTTTGACAGAAATCTCCACAGGCTGCAAAGTCAACTCTTTCATTTTTTAGCCACAAGTTTCAGTGGATAACAAACTTACAGAGACGTCAGTAAATACTGGACACTTTAAACAAGAGGTCCAAGCACGACCTGACGGCTGTGAAGCCTGAGGAAGTGAAGGAGACTCCTGATCGTCATGGTGCTGTCTCACCTGGTATTTGGGAGGTTTCTCCACAGTCCTGTAGGCTTTGAAAGCCATCATCAGCTTCTGCATCTCCTTCACAGAGTTTGGGAATCGTCTGTCGTTCAGTTGCTCCACCTTCAATCAATCAGACAATAATCAATCAGTCCATCAACAGGCTCTGACAAACTTCACCTTCATCCTAAATGTCCAGACCACTGTTGTTTTCGTCACCTTGGTTTTGATCCAGTGAAGCAGATCTGAGACCAGTCGCTCGTACTGGACCTTCATGTGATCCAGCTCCATCAGCATCCCAACTATCTGAGGAAACATTTCAGACACAGAGAGGAAGAGTCAGACAGGACGTCTCAGTCTTATACAGAGGGCTCACTGACCAAACATTTAGTAGAGAAGAAAAAGAACGAACTCTGAGAATGAGAAGTGTTTTGCTTGGTTTCTCGGCTGGATAATTTCATACAAAACAAAAAATACATTTACAAACTTGTTACCAGTTACCAAAGCATTTTTTCCCCTTCCAGGGAGGGGCGATAACGCAACACAGTAATTAACCACCTCCCATCACAGAAGTCACCCTCTTGGGAGTAAAACGTTTTTTTCCAGCATCTCGTTTTAGTCCCGACGGCTCCTGCTCTGTGTTTACAATTTCCCTCTCCTCCTCCTTCTCCTCTCTTCTTCTGCAGCTTTTGCAGCTTTGGAGAAGTTGTCATAAAACTAGAGAACCAAGTGAAAACTTCACACAGACAAACACATGGAACAACAGACAGGAAACTGTGCAGACACAGAACAAACCTTGAGGTGGGATCTGGTGGAGGATTCTCTTCTGTACTGCCTCTTCACCCACTGACCACTGAGACGTCCTCCCATTGACATACTGTTAACGCTGTACACACACGCCTACTGCATCAGCACACAAAGATGAACTCTGTCGGTCAAAGGAGACACATGGACGCACCTGAACAGAGCTCTGACCCACCTGCTGCACCAGGTGACCTGAGTCACACCCACCTTAACTCCAACTGAAGCATGAAATGCTGAAAGGCTTCTGGTTACCATGGCCACACATCAAGCACACCTCACACGCCCGCCATCCCAAATCTAAGCCTAAAAACATTTTGGTTAAACCACACAAACACACCTGTGTATACGGTGTAGCAGAGTGTAGCTTTGACCACAACTGCTGCAGCTCCATTAGCTCATTAGCTCCAGCTGAAGCATTTTAAGCCTTCATTAATACCCACAATGCACCTGTACACACCTGGAATCACCCACTACTGACAGCCTCAGCCGGGTGCGAGGACACTGCCGTCATGTGACCTCAGGTGCATCACTGGACCTGGACGGACCATGTGATGACAAAAAGAAATGAACTCAAGCCAAAGATGTTTTTAACCAACACAACACCAGCTGTGCTTGTTCTGTGTGAAGGTGAAGCTGAAAAGCAGCATCCGTCACCTTTTCCTCAGATCACTGAAGAAACCTAATGCTCTCAATACAAACACAAATATGTAGGCTCACCAACCCAACCTAGATAACTGACAACAACTGACAACAACTGACAACTGACAACAACTGACAACAACTGAGCGAACTGGACAACAACATCAGATGCTGCTTCAGTCCATGGTGAAGTCCTTGGCAGTTTGGTTTTGACCGAGCTGAGCCAGACAGACTCCCAGATCAGACCCCCCCCCTCCGGTCTGGTCTCCTCTCCCGCTCCTCTGAGCAGGAGTGTTTGCCGAGTTCGGTTCAGTCGTTGTTTGCTGTGCTCTTGTTTCTCCAGCAGCGTCTCTGTGTGTGATCTGATCTGATTAGCTTAGTGTCTGCGGCCCCGCCCACTCGACCACACAGGTCACCTGACCAACGGGAAATATCACTACCTGTGATCCTAGAAATGTTCAGAGCTACTCTCTAATTCTGAGGTTCATCTGTGTGGGTGAGAATTGATTCGTTCCATTCTTGAGTTGAGTTGCTGAAGTTTTGAAGTTGAGCTCAACAAGCTCCCTGATTTTCCTCAGCCGTCTTTTCTACTCGTGAAATGAACATAAAACACTGTGTCATGACTCCAGCCTCCTGCAGTGAGGTTGTGAACAGTGATGTGGTTTGTGTGTCTGTGTGTCAGCAGGTGACTTCCTGTCAGTCCTGGATCTAATCCAGCAGTAATCCTCACTGACTGAGCGACAGGGGGAAGCTGACGGATTAGAGAAAGTCACCATGTGATCGTGAGCCAACAGATGGACGACAGGTATTGAACGTTTCTACAGTTACTGCATTCAGACAAACCGTGTGTGTGAATGAGACAGAAAGGCAGCTGCTGCAGTTCCCAAAGCAGCCTGTAGAGGGCAGAAAAGTCCACAGTTTGGACTTTGGACAACTACAACCACAGAGTGAATGAAGAGTTAATCTCCCTAATTTTGTTGTGATAGTGAGCTATGAATCAATACAGGAATATTCAGTCAAACACAAAATACATCTTCCCACTTTGTTTCCCTGCTGCCTGTTGTATATGTCAAACATATGTCCAAACCAGGAGAATCTGAGTCTTTCATAAGCTTATGTTCTTTAATGTAACTGGTAGCAGAGAAGTAAAAGTATAAAGTAGCATAAATTGGAAATACTCAAGCAAAGTATAAGCACAGAATATTACTCTACTGAAGTACAGTAATTAGTGATTTGTCTCTTCTCTCCTATATTGTGAAGCTGTACTTTAAATGTGATATACTGTGTGTCATAGTGGTTCAGTGTCGCCCCCTGCTGGTGGATCAGACCTTAGCAAGTCTCTTCTGGATGGTCTGTCCCTGCTTCATCTTGGAAAAGTAGTGGTAGTACAGAGACACGTAGGTCATGATGGACTTCTCGTCGGGATGAGGAACAACCATGTCCTCCACCTCCAGGAGCTGCATGATTCCAAACTCCCGCTCCGCCAGAGAGAAAGCGTGCTCCAGGTTACGACGGGGGTCATCACCGTGGAGACGGTGGTAGTCAAAAAGGTCAGGCCTGGGATGGAGAGAGAGAGAGAGAGAGAGAGAGAGAGAGAGAGAGAGAGACAGATAGAGAGAGAGAGTCTATGTATTGTCCCCCAAAAGTGACTTTAGTAAACGTTTGTGTGTGTGTGTGTGTGTGTGTGTGTGTTACCGGTGTGCATGAATGAGGGCATTGAAGGCAAGTCCGTTCCTCCAGCTGGACGAGAAGTCCTGCACGTTGACGCCATTGTAACCCGCGGTTTTCCTCTGACACCAGATCAGCAGAGCCTCCTTCGCTGAGCGATGGGCAACGCTGGCTCCGCCCCCTGGCTGAGGTGGGCGAAATGATCAGAAGAAAACAGAAGCAGAGAAGTTAAGAGAAACAAAAGGAACAAAGATAATTGAAAGAAATGAAGACAAAAGAAAATGGGAAGAGAAGGAGAGATCAGAGGAGAGGTACGAAGGATAAAAGAAGGAAAGGAGAGGGAGAGACGGGAAGAGAACAAGAAGAGGAGAAAAGGGCAGCCAAGAAAGAAAGAAAAGAGATGTTGAAATAAACATCTCCACATTTTCACAGATGAAATTCACAGGTTTGTTACCTCGTCTAGGTTGATGGGTCCAATCTGGAACCTGAGAATGATGATCCACAGCAGACCCAGGATCAGTGTACGGTCCCCGTCAACTACATTCTCTGGACCAATCAGATCCACTCGAATCTGACCGGAAAGACAGTGATTGGTTTGTTCTAAGTTTGAGACAAGACGACTTTACAAGATCAGATTTACCAGATTTGCAGTTTTATGGAGCTGCTTCAAAAAGAGCACATTAAACCATCAGTTCAAACTTTCAGTTACTTTTTACTTACATTTTCAAAACTGATAAAAAAAAATGGCAGTGACGTGCATTTCTGATTCATCAGAAGCATCAAACCTATAAATCTTTGTGTAAAAGTTCACTTTCTGCCTCCGAGCACAGGCAGACACAAGTGGCTTTCTTCACACTGGTTTATTGGATTTTGTCCAAGTCCACCGTGAAAACACCAAACATACAAACACAACACAGTGTCAATAAAAATAACGTGTACCGCACACAAATTATATGAATAACTTTTGACAAAATAAAAATATACAAAAGCAAACTACCCCATTGGCTGCATGCTACAAAGGGAGTCTTGAACTGTCCAGCATGTCCGTGACTGCCCGTGAGTATTTTCAGGTGATGTGAGATTTAGTCAGGAGGGCAGCCCAACATCCTTGAAATGTAACTTCAAAATAAAAGCGCCACTACTTATACTAAACAAAATAATTAATCATTGCCTCCATTCATTGCGTGTTGTCAGATCATCTAATATTAGAATGAGGTCATTGTCCTTTGAGTTCCTTTTGGCTTTGTTCCACTTTTGTCTTGGTTGTAAAAGATATTCCTTCTTCCAGCGAGTCCAAAACTCATAAGCCAAATACTGGACTCTGCGCCACCTCTTTTGAAGACAAAGTTCTTCCTTAAAAAATTTCCAGGAGGAGGCAGAATGATTCTTGTCTCCATTGTAAGGATGTGGTTTGGAGGTAAAGGTTCAGGTCCAGGGGGGTCATTCAGATGTTCAGTGGTGAGTGGTCTGCTGTTAACGATAGCCATGGCTTCATATAGGAATGTTCTCAGAGGGGTGCTGTCAGGCCTTGGTGCTGAACGATGGAGAATAGCAGTAAGAACACTTCTAATAGTTCTAATTTGTCTCTCCCAGACACCACCCATGTGACTCACCACTGGAGGACTCATGAGAAACTCACATCCAAGAACCTTCATCCTTTCTTGGCCCATTCCCTTCATGAGTTCTGTAAACTCTCTCCTTGCACCAACAAAATTGGTTCCTTGGTCACATCTTAGCTGATGAACGTTACCTCTTACAGCAATGAAAGCTCTCAAAGCACTGATAAATGCATCACTTGTCATGTCATCAATCATCTCTATATGTATGGCTCTTGAACACAGACAGGTAAGTAAGAGACCATACCTTGAGCTCTTTCCTTCCTTCTTTAACAACAAATGGACCAAAGCAGTCTATGCTGGCGTAAATGAAGGGCGGAGAGGTTTCCATTCAATCCAGTGTTAAGTCACCCATTATTTGCTCTTCAGTACGTCTCCTGTACTTTCTGCACTTGACACATTTAAAAATATATGACGAGACTGCACTGCTGCATGACGATTAATTTTCTCATGACAGTGCTTGATAAGTAAAGCTGATACGTAGCTGTTTCTTGGGAGTATTGCAGGATGCTTTATGTGTGGATGTAAGGCAGCTTGACTCAGACATCCTCCAAGAATGGACTCAGTTTGTTCAACTTGTCTTTTGCCTCAACTGCTTTTTTTAGTTCCAGGCCCTTTATTTCATCTGTGAATGTTTCTTCTTGAACCAGCTTAATGATAGCAAGCTCTGCCTCTTTCCTTTCTTCTAGGCTTGTACATCTAACCGTTCTTTGATTCACACCTTTGTATTTTTTGACTTGTCATTTCAGTCTAGCAACTGCTTTTACAACCGTTGACCAATCAGACAATTTTTGTAGACGATCCAATAGTGATCTCTCTTCTTTTGCCTTGATGTTATGCAGAAAAGCCTTGAGAAGTTCAGGATCATCTTCCTTGATTTCTCCCACCTTGCATTCTCTCTCGGGTAGTTCTTTTTGCCACAGGAACTTCGGTCTTGTGAACCAGTTGGAGGTCTTCAGTTGCTCTGCAGTCAAACCTCTGGAGGCATGATCTGCTGGATTACTCTCAGATTCAACATAAGCCCATTGGTCAGGCTGTGTTCTTAACATGATTCTCTGTATGCGGTTAGCTACGAACACTTGAACCTTCTGGCATCATTGTTTATATAGCCAAGGATAAGAGTGGAATCTGTCCAAAAGAAATGTTGTAGATCTTGGATTTCTAGTTCCTTCTGGAGCATGTCGCTGATTTGAACTGCTACAACTGCAGCAGAGAGTTCAAGTCTCGCTAAAGCTGTGACCTTAGTAGGTCAAACTCTTGACTTTCCCATTACCAGAGTGCAATGAACTTGGTCAGACTTGTTAATGGCTTGGAGGTAGGTACATGTGCCATATCCAGAAATGCTTGCATCTGCAAAGTGGTGAAGCTCATATGTTTTCACTTCGCCAAATCTTAAAGGTAAGAAACACCTTTTGCTTTGCATTTCAGCCAGATTAGGTAAGTCTCTGATCCAGGACTCCCACTGAGGTCTTAGGCTTTCTGGAAGTTCCTCATCCCAGCTGATCTTTTCTCTGCACATTTGCTGGAGTATTCGTTTCCCCAAAAGGACGAAAGGTGATATGAATCCGGATCATACACAGAGGCTACGGTGGAGAACACACCTCTTCTTGTTCGAGGATTTGACTTCATTTGAACTCTGAATTTGAATGAGTCTGATGTGATGCACCACTCTACTCCTAGAGCTCTCTCTATATGTGGTGAACTCTAAACTTTTGACTGTTGTTCTCTCTTCTTCTGGCATGGTTGCCATCACGTTGTCACTGTTACAAACAAATGTGTGAAGTCTTAACTTGCCAGTGCGACAAAGTTCTCTTGATTCTTTGACAAGCTGAATTGCTTCCTTCTCATTTTGAACACTCATGAGACCATCGTCTACATAGAAATTTCTTTGAATAAAGTGTATGGCACCTTCACTGAACTGACCTTGTCCTTGTGCAGCCAGATGTTTAGGGCCGAAGTCGGCACAGCCAGGAGAGGAGGCTGCTCCAAACAGATGGACCTTCATTCTGTAGGTTGATGGTGTCTAGATTGCCATTCTCCCACCATAGGAATCTTAAATGATCCTGATCTTCCTTTTTCACATGAAATGTGAGACATTTTTCCAACGTCACACATGACTGCAATGGGACCCTTTTAGAAGCGGCACAGAACACCTACTAAAGTATTTGTCAAGTCAGGGCCAGTGAGCAGATGGTCGTTGAGGGATGTTTCTTGAAACTTGGCAGAACAGTCAAACACTACATGTCTTTTTCCTGGTTTCTGTGGATGACAAACTCCATGGTGTGGAATGTACCCAGCCAGACTGTTGTCAGTTTCCTGCTCAAGAACCCTTTCTGCATCGCCGCGTGAAATGATGACGTTCATAAAGTCTATATCGTCTTCATAGTACTTTTGATCTTTCTTTCATCTTTTTCCTAGACAACTTAGGCGGTGTATGGCACATGTCTTGCTGTTGGGTAGCTTAGGCCTTTCACCTTTGAACAGTAATGGCATCTCATAGTGACCTTTGTCCTTTTGTGTGATGGTTTCTCTCAGCTTTGACAAGAACTAAAGGTCGTCTTGGGAAACAGGTTCATCTTCTCCAGTCCAGTCTAGGGAGTAATTTCTTTTACTTTGGTTCGGCTAACACGGTGCACTTCAGTTTTGAGGCTGGGAGAAGATTCCACACCAGGGGTCACTTGGTTCACTATTATGCAATGACTGATTCCAATTGCATCACCATAGTCCAGACAGGAGTTCCCATGACCCACAATAGTCCATCCAAGATCTGTAAGCTGTGCATAAGGTTCATTATCTTTACCAGACACCACTTCTCTTGGAAGTAGGGCTTGTGAGCAGTTGTATCTAATGAGAAGACCAACTTCACAGTCTTGCAGAGGTGCGATTCCTTCTTGGAGATGCTGTAGATGGAACAAGCTTTCGCAGTTTCATCTGTAGGTATGTGAGTTCTGTTGGCTGGAACGAACTCACGTGTGTAGACTGGTGGCAACGAGATCTTCTTAAGTAAAAGCCTCTGACTTCTAGATTGTTTAATCTTTGAGCGCCTACCACTGTAGATTTTGAGGTCATAGTAGAAAGTTTGAGCTTAACTTGTTCTTTGTTTGCATCTATAGCTTCAGCTATGTCAGTCAGAATAAAGGTTGTGTCACTCTGAGAATCCAACAAAGCATAATGAAGGATGTTGTTCTGGATGAGCTGTGGATGAAATCCAGACTGGTATTATTGCAGCTGTTTGCGTGCTTGTTTCACCAAATATGATTCTGTTTGAAGTAGCAGTTGCGTCTTCATGATGTGCTGATAGAGGCCCTTCTTTCTGCCTATCTTGACTTATATATTGTTTAACTTGTAGTGATCTTTGTTCTCGGTCCTCATGCAGACAGGTAGGATGCCACTTTTGGCATATGTCACAAGCACTCCTACAGTTGCAGCTCTTTGAGTAATGACCAGCCTTAAGACCACCAAAGCAGAGTTTTTCTGCTTGTATGAATTTGATCCTGTCTAAAAATTGTTTCTCCATGAATTTCCTGCATTGGTGCAGAGTATGTCCATTCTCCTTGTAGAAATTGCATGTTATTAAAATCTTTTCATTGGAACATGTTGTCAATGTCTTTGCTCCAAAACTTGGATGTCTTTGGGAATTTATTTTTTTTAATCTTCCCCTTGTTTCAGTGACTGCAATGATGTGACTGGGTTACAGGCAATTTTTGTTCCTTTTGTCAGGAAATTCACAAATTGGCTGAACGAGGGGCATTGGTTCATCTCTTCTTCTTCAATAACCTTTCTGTTCCATCTCACTGTTAGCCAATCTGGTAACTTTGAAAGAATTTTCCTGTTTTCATTAGTCATTCAACACTTCCAATGCTTTGATGTGGAGCACGGCAGCTTCACAACTACGGAGAAAAATCAACAAATTCTCTAAGCTCAAAACAGTCCTTAGATCCTATCTTTGGCCATGCATCTAGTCTCTGTATGATTTCACAATTGTAAATGGATTTCCACATCTCTCCTCCAAAACCTCCCACGCAGCAACATAAGAAGATTCAGTTCCGAGTAGGAAATAGCCCTCGAGTGCTTTCTTTGCATGTCCACTCACATATCTTCGCAGGTAATATATCTTCTCCTTGTCTTGAATGTTCTTTTGGTCAATCAGTATTTCAAAAGAGAGTTTCCAGTCTTTGTCTTTCAATGGACCCCCCCCCCCCCCCCCCAAATATTGCAGGTTCTGGAACTGGAATTCTGTTGGCACTTGAAGCTCCTGTTAGCACCTTAATGAGTTCTGCTGTACTTTCATTTGAAGAGGTATTCACAGCTTGTGGTATGGGAGACACATGCAGAGGCAGAGAACTCGTCGGAGCAGTCCCTTGATTTTCTGCAACCATCTCATGCTCTACTATGTCTTTCTGCTCTTCTTTTGCAGTCTTTACCTGATCATACACCTGCATTCTTGCTCGTGCTGCATTAGGATTTTTTTACTGCCTCTAAAAGCTGTATCTTTCTGCGTTTTTCCTCCACAGTCTTTTGTAGAGTTGTATACTCATCTTCCTGCTGAGCTCTGATTCTACCTTCCTCTCCTCTCTCTGTAGTCTTCATTTCACTTCTTCTGCTTCTTGTTCTAAACGACGCTTTACAGCTGCCACCTCTTGATCAGCTAACTTCCTTTTTGCTTCTGCTTCCAGGCGCTTTATGTCCAATCGTTCCCTGTCTTGTTCTTGTAACACTTTCAGAACAGCTCGGCTTGCAGCAGCCTCAGCTGCAGCTTCTTGTCGAACAGAAGACCTGGTTGAATGTTCTGAGCTGCTTTTCAATAAAGAACTAACAGAGCCTGATTTAGATGTGCTTCGGTCAAAGAGAGAGCCTGCTTCAGGCCAGTCTTGCTTTTCTTCTGGAATCTTTCCACCCAATCTACTTGAGGCTTGAGATACAATAAACATGGAAATGTCCACACACAGATCCACTTCTCGACGTGTGTCCTGGTCTGGAGTTGAGATTTTACGTAGTTCATCATAAACACGCTGGATATTTGTAGACGGAATATCAACATCACCAATTATATCATTGAGCAAATCCTCAGACAAAGGCTCTGTTGACTGTGATAAAGACTGCTTAGAAGATTTAACTTGTATTCTCCATTTGTAATAAATGTAGTTGAACCTTTGTTGAAGCGCTTCAATTTTCACGTCTTGCATTGCTTTACCTTTCTCTGTTAGAGTTTTGTTCCTGTAAGAACTGTACGCTGCTATGCGAACAACAAGCCCTGGATCACAAGCGACATCAATGACCTTCTGAACCAGAAGAAGAGGGCCTTCAAAGATGGTGATCAGCAGGAGCTTAAACGCGTGCAGAAGGAACCTGCTGTCTCTCTCCTCCCCCCACTAGACAACACCAGCACAGATGAAAACAACCCCTCCCCCACGATCACGGCAGCCCAGGTGTGTGGAGAGCTAAGGAGGCTCCGCCCCAGCAAAGCAGCGGGTCCAGATGAAGTATCCCCACGACTGCTAAAGGCCTGCGCGCTGGAGCTGGGGGACCCTCTACAGCGCATCTTCAACCTGAGCCTGGAGCAGAGGAGGGTCCCCCAGCAGTGGAAAACATCCATCATCCCGGTTCCAAAGAAACCACACCCAGGAGAGCTGAACGACTTCAGGCCGGTCGCCCTGACGTCACACGTGATGAAGACCATGGAGCGGGTGCTGCTGCACCACCTCAGGCCACAGGTCCGCCACGCCGTCGACCCGCTGCAGTTTGCATATCAGGAGAAGGTGGGAGTAGAGCATGCTATCCTCTACCTGACACATCGATCCCTCTCTCACCTGGACAGGGGCAGTGGTGCTGTGAGAATAACTTTCCTGGATTTCTCCAGCGCCTTCAACACCGTCCAGCCCCAGCTCCTCAGAGACAAACTGCAAATAATGGGAGTAGGTTCGCACCTGGTGACGTGGATCACGGACTACCTGACAAACAGACCCCAGACTGGGGGACTGCAGGTCTGACACCGTGGTCAGCAGCACTGGAGCACCGCAGGGGACTGTGCTCTCTCCGGTCCTGTTCACCCTGTACACGTCGGACTTCCAGTACAACTCGGAGTCCTGCCATGTACAAAAGTTCGCGGACGATACTGCCATTGTGGGCTGTATCAGGAGTGGACAGGAGGAGGAGTACAGAAATCTGATCCAGGACTTCGTCACGTGGTGCGACTCCAACCACCTACACCTCAACTCCACCAAGACCAGGGAGATGGTGGACTTCAGGAGGACCAGGCTCTTTCCCGGAGCCAATAACCGTCAAAGGTGACAGGGTGGAGATCGTACGGATGCACAAATACCTCGGGGTGCAGCTGGACGACAAACTGGACTGGTCTGCCAACACAAAGGCTCTGTGCAGGAAAGGACAGAGCCGACTGTACTTCCTCAGAAGGCTGGCATCCTTCAACATCTGTAAAAAAAATGCTGGAGATGTTTTACCAGACTGTGGTGGCGAGTGCTCTCTTCTCTGCGGTGGTGTGCTGGGGAGGCAGCATCAAGAAGAGAGACGCCTCACGTCTGGATAAACTGGTGAGGAAGGCAGGCACTGTGGTGGGCACAGAGCTGGACAGTTCAACATCAGTGGCAGAACGACGGGCGCTGAACAGGCTCCTGTCATTCATGGACAATCCACTGCACCCACTGCACAGCACCATCGACAGGCAGAGGAGCAGCTTCAGC
>JBBMOC010000191.1:110918-119697 GCA_037975185.1 Centropyge bicolor | reverse complement strand
AACACACAGTGAACACACTGCACGCAGACGCACCAAACAGTGTCTGACTGTCACCTCGGCCGTTGGTCTGACACATGACAGGAGCTACCTACCTGTGGCTACAGACGACCGAGCGTGTCCAAACAGACGAGCAGTGTGAGAAAACCAAAACCAAAGTACAAACCTGCTCCACTCATTTCCAGCCAAATTCACCAGAAGTCCTTACAATGACACAAAACAACAAAGCAGCAAACAGCCACATTAAGAAGATTGAAGCAGTGAAGGTTTGACATGTAACTGATCACAGTCAAACATGTCGAGACGGTCGAGCCAAACTCCACTGAAGAATCTGCCGATTTAAGCCCCAACACATTTTGTTAAGTGAGTGGAAACAGACCCACATTTTGTTTTTACCAAGGGTCAGCTCTTTATTTCGGGCCACACTTAAAATCTGACTTTTCATGACACATCAAGTGTTTTGAACAGACTTGCTGTTGTTTCCATCGACTCACAGAACCAACACTCGCTCTGAACGAAGGACGACCCTCGGCCAGCACATCTCCTCTCCTGCTCGCCGGCTGAAGCTTCGGTCAGAGCGGCCTTCAGTCTCACTAGATCACCCTCAGCACCAAAACAGGATGTGATGTCACAGGTCTGATTTAATCAGGAAGCACTGAGCTGAGCACAAACAGACAGATGTAAACTTATGTTTGTGAGAGTGATGCTTTGGTGATGCAAACCGGAAGTGAACAAAACAGGCTGCTGAGAAACAGCCAGAATTATAATTTTGTTACTGTTACTGATGTGTATTCAGTGTGTGTGTGCGTGTGTGTGTGTGTGTGTGTGTGTGTGTGTGTGTGTGTGTGTGTTTCCCCTGGAGCAGCTTCAACAGGGGGTCAGTGTGTTGATCAGCTCTTGAACTCGTGACACCTTCCAGCCTCCAGGATTTAAAATAACTGTGGTCATGAGTCCTACGTGACCTTTACGTCTGACACAATGAGAAAATTTCATTCATTCACTCACAGCTGAATCATTTCTGTTGAAAGCGATAAAAAAGTTTTTCACATAAATGTGAACAAAAAATCTTCAAACAAAGATGACGCTGAATGCTGTTTGTTTGATCTTTACAGGACAGAAGTGACATTGAAACTGTGTCTTGAACTCAGCAGGTTCCGGAGTCTCCAACAGCACAGTCCTGGTCGGCTTTAGTCCCAAAACCAGGACCCAGAGCAAGCAGCAGCAGCCACTGACCTGAGAACACAAGGGACTCAACACGTCCTTTATATCATCTGAAGCAAGACCATTCAATACTTTCATCAAACTCAATACAGAATAATCACATATCGGTGATGATCTATTTCCACCTGACTCAGAGATCAAACCCAAAGGTCCGAGGACATGACGTCAGTGTGTGTGACAAAGGTCAACTGACAAAAACTCTTCTCTTGTTTGACGAGTTTGAGCTCAGACGTCTCCTGTCCTGCATCAGATCAGGCTCAACAATAACAACAACAACAAAACGCAGGAAATATCACGGCTGGCTTGAGGAGCTGCAGAATAAAGGGACAGACCGTATAAAGTCAGTTACTCAGAACTGACAACACAGGGAGAAAGCTTTCATATGAAGGACACCACATCCATGTGACACGCTGTCATGATTCATAGGACTACAGTACCCATGAGCCTCAGCTGGTGTTAACATCAGTGCAGGAGGTGTCAGCTCCTTCATTCAGGCTTTTCAACACAACACACTGAGACCAACCGGCTGTCAGATCAGATACGAATGAGTCACTGCTGATTTCCACATCAGACTGACGGTCTGACCTCAGAGCTGCTGGTTCAAACCCCACACATCAGGAAGTGAAAGCCACCGACTCCTCGAGTCCCAGAGCTCACAAACATTCACAGTTCATTCAATCAGACCTTTACAGGATCCGAAACTGAGACAAGAAACGAGATTTTCAACCTCAGCTCAAACATGTCAGTGGTGCATGAGCAGGTGGACAGAGACCCTCAGCCTGCACCCCTGGCTTCAACAGCACACACAAATCTCAGTGTTTCAGTCAGCAGGGAGGAGTGTCAGCGCCCGGAGCACACGCCAAACTCCATTTAAAAAGTGTCCTGTTTAAGAGCGTTTTCCCTTTTCCCACTGTTTGTCGCTACAAAGTCAGACTGTGGAGACATTTTGTTTTTTGTCAGACCACAGACTTCACTTCGGCACAACTGGAGCCAACAGACAGACGGCTCTTTAACGCTTTCATGCTGTTTTGTTCCTCCTCCTACTTGAAAACACAGAAGAGTCAAGTCCTGAGAACCAAGCCGACCCTGTCCATCAGAGGGGACACCGAGCAGCTGTGGTGGACTTCTACCAGCCAAACACACATTCATTTAAAATCTTTTGTCTCCTCCGCGTCCTGATCTGTGACGTGGAGAGGCTTAAACAGGGAGATTTCCACCTGAGGTCTGGTGTTGCCCCCCCCACCCCCACCCCCACCCCCCGGGCTCACCTGATGAAGGTGGTCTTGCCGGTGGAGTACTGACCCACCAGCAGCACCATGGGTTTGCTCTGGAAGTCGGCGGCCTCCAGCGCCGGGGAGTGGAAGTCGTGGAACAGGTACGTGTCCTCGAGCGGCAGCAGCTTCCGGCTGTAGAGGCTCTGCAGGCCCTCGGTCACAGTCTGGTACATCTCCCCCTCCCTGTTCCGGCCGCCCTGCTCCTGCTTCACGAAGCTGAACATGCTGAACCCGGGACACCGACCAAGAGCCGCCGACACCAGCTCCGACCTTCACACGGACCCGAGGAGACACGGAGGGAGTGTGTGTGTGTGTGTGTGTGTGTGTGAGGGTGAGGGTGTGTCTGTGTGTGTGTGTTCCCTCAGACTGTGAACAGACCGACTCTGTGTGACTGTGCCGCTGTGAGCGGCTCTACCTGCGGGCACCGCCCCTCCTCCGGTGACGTCACTCTCCCTCTCTCTGTCTCTCTCTCTCTCACACACACACACGGTCATTTGTTTATTATTAGAAACAGATACAGCTCTGTGGGTGTGTGAGTATGAGTGTGTGTGTGAGTGTGTGTGTGTGTGTGTGTGTGTGTGTGTGTGTGTGTCAGTTCCAGGTTCTGAACAGAAAATGTTTCCTAACAATTCAAACAATTTTAAACTTTTTTTCTTTCCGACACTTCCAACTAAACCTGACTTCCTTCATCAGCTGATCGACCTAAAGTGTGTCATTTTATATATCTTTATTAGTCAGGTTCATTTGCTGCCATCAATCAAACAAATGATCAATGTCTCTTTTACTGAGGGTGAGTTCATTCTCTGAACAGACTAGACCCTGCTCTCCATGTGTGTTTATCACATGATGACACCTGACAGACTTCTATGCATTTGGCTGATGAAGACCATGAGATACAACTGAAAGCTCAGAAAAAGCCTCAAGATGAGCCTTGACATGTTTTTTTTTTTCATTTTACTGTGTATTGTTTTATTTGGATCATTGTGTTCAGCGACAGAGGCCTGAGGATACCTGAAGATACACCTGAGCCGGCTCCACTGAACAAGACTGTGAGACTTGGTCAAAAGTGGCCCTTGAGTTGAGTTTGTTCCATCCACCCACTGTCTCCCACTTAGATAGACAGACAGACAGACAGACAGATAGACACAGACAGACAGATAGACAGACAGACAGACAGACAGATAGACACAGACAGACAGACAGATAGACACAGACAGACAGACAGACAGACAGACAGACAGATAGATAAACAGATAGACAGACAGACAGACAGACAGATAGACAGACAGACAGATAGATAGACAGACAGACAGACAGACAGATAGATAGATGGATAGATAGATGAAAAGCAGGAAATCTCTGTTCCTCTTTAAAGTGCTTTGCTTTCTTGGATAAATAAACTTGGTGTGTAGCTCCAGGTCATCCTTCCTAGCTCTCTGTGTCCTGTAGCGCCCCCTGCTGGATGAATACACCACACACACCGGCTGTACTGACTTAATTGACTTTACCTTCACATGTGATTCATGAACATTTTCAACACCTGGAGGGAAACTCACACCAAACTCCACTGAAAAATCTTCCTATTTAACACACCGTTGTCATACTGTTGACACACCATGTCTTTACACAACATTTCAACACTGATGATCAAATAACTTGTTTTTCCAAAATACAGAACTGCAGGCTTAGTTTTCTATCAGCATATGAGCATGAGGCATGACCTTGTGTTTTCCTGTGAATGTAGAGTGACTCACATCTGTCCCAGCACATCTAGCATGAAATATCAAAGAGCAGTGATTAAGCTTTGTTGATGAGCACACAGTCTGAGGTTTAAAGGTCTACATTCAACAAAATATTCTCCTTTTTCATCCAGAGCGACACTTTGGAATGAAGTTCATCCCAGGAAAGTCGCTCAAATCTCAAGTTTCTAAATCCAAATTATAAGATGCTTATTCTAATTTTTCCCTTTCCAAGACAATCCTCCACCAAGAAAAAGGGGAATGTAATAAAAATACAAATACAGATTGTACAAAGTACAAATTTGATCTTTTTAAATCAAAATATCAGATAATAAGTAACGATTCTGAACTGTTTAAGTCAAAATTATAAAAGTTATCAGATGGCGAGTCAATTTTGTCCAGAAAAGACAAAACAGGTGGAAAGACTGAAACAATAATAGCAAAAATGTTCAAAGTCAAAATTAAGAGATATTTAGTCTAAATGATTAACACTAAGTCAAGATTCAATGTCAAATGGAGAATCACATATCACATAAAAACAATTGACTCAAAACTGTGACTGTTTTCATCTTTCTAACCCTGTTTATCTTGGCAGTGATGAGCTTCCATAAAAATCTGCTGCAGGAGTTGGACCAGACGAAGCTCCGCCCCTCACGTGACTCACCAAGACAAACCAGGAAACACAGTCTGTTTATTGATTCTCCCTCAGAGGGAAGAGACAGAAGAAGCAGCTTCAGACCAAAACCAACGCGCACGACACTGGAAACACTGGAAACACTGGAAACACTGGGACCAGTCTTCAGTGGATCTGTTGTGTTTTCAGCTTCAGTCAAGACTAGACGATGTCTCAGTCAGGGAAGGAGACGGCTTGTGTTGTCTGTTACAGCCTGTTTAAAGATGCTGTCCTCTTGTCCTGCAGCCACAGCTTCTGTCCAGCCTGCCTGAGACAAACCCACGAGTGTCCCGTGTGTGAGAGGACGTCTCCAGAGGGTCTCTGCCGTCTGCACACAGGGAGACTCCAGCTCTTCTGTCTGGACCACCAGCAGCCGGTTTGTCTCGTCTGCACAGACTCAGAAAATCACAACAACCACAGGTTCAAATCCGTCAACGAAGCCACACGAGAGCTTGAGGACAAACTTCAGGAGTCTCTGAAACATTTGCAGGAGAAGTTGGAAGTTTTTAAAAAGGCTGAAGTGGAGTTTTCTCAAGCAGCAGAACACATTCAAATCCAGCAGAGACACACAGAGATCCAGATCAAAGAGCAGTTCAAGAAACTTCACAGGTTTCTGGACGAGGAAGAGGAGGCCAGGATCACGGCTCTGAAGGAGGAAGAGCAGCAGAAGACAAGGACAATGAAGGACAAGATGGAGGCTCTGAGCAGAGACATAAAACATCTGTCAGACATCATTGAAGCCACAAAGATGGAGCTGAATGCTGGACATGCCTTCTTCTGCCAGAATGTGGAGACTGTACAGACAAACAGAGACACAGAGGACAGGCCAACAGCTAAAGACACCACAGAGGATAGGCTAACAGAAGACAGGCTAACAGGGGACAAGCTAAGAGAGGACAGGCTAACAGTTAGAGACACCACAGAGGACAGGCCAACAGCTAGAGACACCACAGAGGACAGGCTAACAGGAGACAGGCTAACAGGGGACAAGCTAAGAGAGGACAGGCTAACAGCTAGAGACACCACAGAGGACAGACCAACAGCTAAAGACACCACAGAGGACAGGCTAACAGAAGACAGGCTAACAGGGGACAAGCTAAGAGAGGACAGGCTAACAGCTAGAGACACCACAGAGGACAGGCCAACAGCTAAAGACACCACAGAGGATAGGCTGACAGCTAAAGACACCACAGAGGACAGGCTAACAGAAGACAGGCTAACAGGGGACAAGCTAAGAGAGGACAGGCCAACAGCTAAAGACACCACAGAGGACAGGCTAACAGCTAAAGACACCACAGAGGACAGGCTAACAGAAGACAGGCTAACAAGGGACAAGCTAAGAGAGGACAGGCTAACAGCTAAAGACACCACAGAGGACAGGCTAACACCTACAGACGCTACAGAGGAGAGGCTAACAGCTAAAGAAGCTACAGACAACAAGCTAAGAGAGGACAAGCTAAGAGCTAAAGATGCTACAGAAAACAAGCTAACAGCTAAAGATGCTACAGATGACAAGCTAGGAGAGGGCAAGCTAACAGCTCAAGATGCTACCAACACCAAGCTAACAACTAAAGACACCAGAGAGGACAAACCATCAGAGGACAAGACAACAGCTAAAAATGTCTCATTCCTCCACAACTACAAAGATGTAATGGGAAAAGTCCAACAGCACCTCCTGTTGGAAGATCCAAAACTCGGCCCAGGAGCTCTGATAGATGTTGCCAAACATCTGGGCAACCTGGGCTTCCACATCTGGCTCAGAATGAAGGACGTGGTCTCGTACACTCCTGTGATCCTGGACCCAAACACGGCCGATCGGGAACTCATCTTGTCTGAAGATCTGACCAGTGTCAGGTGGGAAGAGGGCGACCAGCTTCTTCCTGGAAACCCAGAGAGGTTTGGTTTGTACGTGTCCGTCCTTGGCTCTGAGGGACTGGACTCAGGGACTCACGGCTGGGACGTGGAGGTCGGGGACAACACAGAGTGGGTCCTGGGAGTGTTGGCCGAGTCGGAGCAGAGGAGAGGGATCATCCAGTCCGGACTGTGGACCATTTGGTTCTGTGAAGACGAATTCAGGTTATTCTGTCCCCCCGAACCGCTGACTGTCCTCCCAGTGAGGACGACCTTCAGGAGGATCAGAGTCAGTCTGGACTGGGACGGACGGATGCTGACGTTTTCTGATCCAGACACTGACACACACATACACACCTGCACACACAGTTTCACTGAGAAGCTGTTTCCGTACATCAACACCTGGAAAGGCCCTGCCATGAAGATTCTACCGATGAAGATCTGCGTGACGACATGTTGAAGATTGTAGAACTTTTATCTTCCCTTCTGCCTCAAAGAATCTTTTGTTTCTCATGTTTTTGATTGTTTTATTTAATTTTTTTCATATTTATGCAGATAATAATGCTGTCAATTGTTGCACCAACCGACAAAAGAACAAAATAAAAACATGCATGGGCATGAATGGATGACAGACTGTTGTTGGTTTTTTGATGTTATTAAATGTTTTAAACGGTTCTCATCAGTTTTATTTAAAATCTGGGGAAAATCGTGTAACAGAACATTGTTTTTTCCTGTCGATCCCTTGGGGGCCCGACCCCTTAGGTTGAACCACTGGAGTAAACCAGCTGACTGTATATGAAGTAGTTCCAACCAGCGCCACCTGGAGGCTCAGACAGGAAAATGCGGCTCTGACATTGATGCATCAGGATCAATCATCTAAAAATGTGACAGAGACTCAGACACCTGAGACATTTTACTCCTGATACTTTATTTAACTGATGATACTTTTCTTGAGTCTGCCTTTGAATGCAGGGTTTTGTATACTATTTTTGCACTGTAGTATTGGTACTTTTATTGAAGTAAAAGATCAGAGTACTTCTTCCATCACTGCAAACCAGACGAGGGACTGCAAGCAGACAGCGGTGGAACAAGTGCTCTGTTAATTAAGGAAAAGAAGCAATACAGTGTCGAAATATGCTCTCAAAGTTCTGCATTCAAATTTTATTTAAGTAAAGGTACAAATATATATAAATTAATCCCCAGGAATCAATAAAGTCTTATCTTAATATTAATATTGATTAATATTATATGATTTCATATTTTACATGGTTATATTATTGTTCTGCATCTGCAAAATAACTAAGGTGATCAAATAAATACAGTGGAGTAGAAGTATAAAGTAGCAGAAAAAGGAAAACTCACCTTAGTATTAGTAAAAGTACAATAGTTGAGTAAATGTACTGTGAAGCCGTGAAGTTGAATTTTTTTCTGAAGAGAGAAAAGTCTCAAAGGAGAGAAAGATTCAACTGATGGATTAAAGGAGAGTAAACAAATACAAAGTACCAGCCGTCCATAAGGGGGCGCCAAAGCGGCAAACATGAAATCCTGAAGCAGAAGAAGAAGCAGCGGAAGCGGAAATGAGATCCTTTTGTTTTGAAAGAGGGAAATTTAAAACTCGACGGCGTTAATCAAAAATAAACACAAACAATCTCCCACAACGACACGAAAATGAGCGAATTCTGACATTTTTCATCCCTGAATGTAAAGTAGGTTTTTATTTCATGTTTTCCTCACAGACTTTTTCTCTGTCTTAAAACCGCTGACGAAAAATCCGACTGTTACTTTTTTAACGTTTGAGTTTCAGCAGCTTTCATAAACTATAGTTTTACACGTTTGTCTGCACAGTTTTATCATCTTACGTTATTATATTGGTATTGTTTTCTATCTGGCTGCCAGTTGATCAGATTCTGCACATGTTTCACACGCTTTTTATTCACGCTGTTTATTGTTTATTGGAGTTGTTTTAGTTGACAGTTTATTGACATAATTATTAGTAACTATTAACTAACTAGTAATAACTATTT
>JBBMOC010000191.1:93418-108418 GCA_037975185.1 Centropyge bicolor | reverse complement strand
CCAGAGAGGTAACACGATCGTTAACATGTGGCAGTGTGAACACGTCACATCTGAGCTCTGCAGTGTGTCCAACGGTGACTTTTACTGCATTACAACACAGAAACCTCTAAGGTCAACAACAGGAAATGATCTCAGACGACAGGGAAATGAAGCCTCTTTTCTAATCCACTGTATGCTCTTTTCTGCAGAGATGCCTCATGGGAGTTGGAGGCGAACGCGTATTCAGAGCTGCTGGAGGTTTATGAGCGCTGTGATGCTCTAACCTGCCTCTGCAACAATGGACGCACACACTCCGCCAAGACCGGGTACAACATTCTCTGTCATTTCAATACACATACACAGACAAACACCAGGTCAAATGTGAATTTCTGAACAGACATAATCCTGACAGAGGAAAAGGCTTCCTGAAGCCCAGCTGCACATCTCTGCCTAAGCTGCAGAGTTTCATTACAATGTTGTTTTTGTTGCTGTTTGTTTCAGTTGGTTTGAGGTGATTCGCTGCCGACTGTGTGGATCCAGAGGGACTCACAGAAAATGTTCGGGGCTGAAGTTGGACACCAGCAACTGGGCCTGCAGCGACTGCACTCAGGCTACTGACGGGAAAGGTCTGAGTTATTAATCAATTATCAAGTTTTCTGTTGATTGATAACTCTAATTGAAATATCTCTCAAAATCCGAAACAAATTGAGAAATAAAAGCTGTAGTTTTATCATAATTTATAAACACAACGTAACCACATGATTTAGGACTTTAGTCATTATTTGTTTTAAGTTGGTGCTTATTAAATTTACTCTTATTGTAAATTAAAGTTATTGATATGAACTTGTGTGCTTCCCAGCCTCCCTGGTTGCGTCTCCTCAGGGAGGTCAGAGGAGGAGTCTGCTGTCCAAACGCCACCTGTCCCCCATCCACTCTCCCATCAGCTGTAAGAGGTAAACAAACCTAACGCACCTGTCACCTCTCAGCTCAGAGGTACACGAATCTCAAAGGACTTTTTATACGGCTCAAAATATTTTTAAATATAAAAACAAATCACTTAAAACACAACTCCATGTTACACTTTCTATGTTCAAGCCAAACTATTCTCTTCCACCTGGATCAGTTACTGACCAAGAACTGATCCAGGTGTGGCTTCACTCTTAGGCTTTTACTGTAAGATGGCCACAAGGGGGTGCTGTCACCATGCAGATACATAAACAAATAAAAGAAGGTTCCTGCATCACTTTATGGGAAACTGCCAGAATGGTTCTTTAAATTCGATTGACATTTACATGAAACCTCTCTCTCTCTCTCACTGCCTCTCTCTCTCTCTCTGTCTCTGTCTGTCTGTCTGTCTCTCTCTCTCACTGCCTCTCTCTCTCTCTCTGTCTCTCTCTCAGACCGTTGTTACCTGTAGGATCAGGATCCCCGCAGGAGTTGCTGCAGACGTTGGCCTCTCAGCTCTGTCCCCTCAGTGTCCAGGTGGAGGTGGATGGAGATCAGGCTCTGGCTGCTGGTGTGGAGCTGGTGAGGAGGGCCGACTTCGACCCCACACACACTCTGTCTGTCAGGTGAGGGGGCGATAAAATCACCTTGACCACTTCAACAACCTGCCTTCGTCTTCATCCAGTTACTCTAATCGGCTCTGTGTTATCGCTGGCTAGGTTCAGAGACAACCAGCAGACTGCATTTCCCAGCAGCCTCCAGGACAGTGACACAGCCAAGCAGTACTTCCTGAAGCTGCTGATGCAGCAGATCCAGGACTCTGTGGTGTTTGAGGGTCCAGATGGATCCAAAAACCTGGCACTGGACTCCCAGGGTGCGAGTCATTACTTAATCATTGTCTTTTCCTCTCATTTTCATTTCCTGTGTTCTTGACTCCTCTTGGTCACTCTGAATGAAAACAGCCTCAATAGTCTAAATACTGTTTGAGTTGAAAGTTTTAAATGATAAAAATCACAAAAGTCTCAACGTGTCTGTGTCTGTGTGTCTGTCTCTGTGTGTGCGTGTCTGTCTCTGTGTGTCTCTGTGTGTCTCTGTGTGTGTCTTCGTCTGTCTCTGTGTCTCTCTGTGTCTGTCTATCTGTCTGTGTGTCTCTGTCTCTGTGTCTCTCTGTGTCTGTCTATCTGTCTGTGTGTCTCTGTCTCTGTGTGTCTCTGTGTCTGTCTGTCTGTGTGTCTCTGTCTCTGTGTCTCTCTGTGTCTGTCTATCTGTCTGTGTGTCTCTGTCTCTGTGTGTCTCTGTGTCTGTCTGTCTATCTGTCTGTGTGTCTCTGTCTCTGTGTGTCTCTGTGTCTGTCTGTCTGTGTGTCTCTGTCTGTGTGTCTCTCTGTGTCTGTCTGTGTGTTTCCAGCTCTGCGTGAGGACCTGTACTTTGATGTCGGCTGCCTGCTGGCTCTCTCTCTGGTTCACGGCGGTCCTCCTGTCAACTTCTTCTCTCGCGCTCTCTACCAATGTTTGTTCAACTACCCGGCCAACCAGCCGCTCACCATCACACACATGACCCCCAACACACACTTCAGCCGTCAAGTCAGCAGGGTGAGTGGAACACTGCACTCTCACTTTTTACTGCTCAAACCTTCCAGAGGAAAACAAGAGCACTGCAGAGCTCTGATGAGTGGCTGTCTGATTTTAGATGGTGGAGGCGCAGTCTGTAGACGAGCTGAAAGAAGCCATGGCGGCGAGCTGGGAGTACCTGGAGCTGGCCGGCTGTAACCGACCAATCAGCAGCCTGGAGGAGAGAGAGGCTCTGGTGGAGGATGTGGTCAGCTTCACCCTGATCACCAGGATGCAGCTGCCCCTGCAGAGGTAGACCAACAGTTCACTGTTTCTCTTCTTCACAGGATAATTAATGGAGTGAAACTGTGACGATGAGCAGCCTCGTCTCTCAGTCTCTCCACTATAAGAAAAAAAAAGAGAGACATTTTGATCATCACAGTAGGAAAAGCACAGGAGTTACTCATTTTCACTGGCTCTGCTCTGTTGTTGACAATGAGTCAGACCCAGTGCCTCTGGGTGGAGCCTCTGGTGGCAGCAGGCTGACGACCTCCTGCTGGGAACCCTGAGATGTTCACAGGCTATTAGACATCCAGAATCTGTCCAGCGTCTCCCGGGTCCTGTCCCAGTCAGAGAGACTCCGAACAAGGCTCCGATACCTGACCTGACCGGACATGTTCGAAGTGTCTCACCTGTCTCTTCCTCCACAAGGCAAAGCTTTACTGAAAGAACCAGGGCTGCTGTGCCACGACAGGAGGGCAAATCTTTACTCAGCGCCTTCTGTGTAAAAGGGTCTGAACTGTATTAACTCCTCCCCCAGGTTCCGGGAGGGTCTGCAGACGTTGGGTGCCTTTGATCAGGTGATTGAAGTTTTTCCTTTTCCCCCACAATAACACAGTGAGGTTGAATCAGACGACAGATGTGACTGGACAGTTGTGTTGGTAACAGTCCTTCCATGTGCTCCAGGTGCAGCTCTTCCCCTCGGTCTTCTGCAGCGTGTTCTGTGAAGCCACCGAGCGACTCACAGCTCAGACGGTCGGTCCGCTCTTCACCGTCCACTTCTCTCCGCAGGAGGACAGACAGAACAGAGAGACGCCCGTCATCACCTTCTGGAGACACTTCCTGCTGGAGTGTGAAGGTACAGGGGGTTCACTGCAGGACTCCACATGTGATCTCACATAATAAACATCTGAAAACAACGTCCACCTGATCAGTTTGTACATTTCAAGTTCTCCCTTCCTGCTCGGTGGTAACGATCTGCTCTCCTCTCCTCAGTCGGGAGGAGCTCCGTCTCCCTGCAGGACCTTCTTTATTTCACCACAGGAGTCGAGGAGCTCCCTGCCGCCGGTCTCCTCCCGTCTCCCTCCATATCCTTCCTCCACCCCGTCGTCTCCTCCCCATCAGGAGCTGAGCAGGAGCAGGGGGGGGGAGGAGGAGGAAGGGGGCCAGCAGTCGGCCCAGGGCAGGAGGTGTGGAGGGACGAGGGTCTCTTCCCTCAGAGACAGCCTGCCTCCAAGCACCTCCTCCTGCCCGTCACCTCCTCCTACCAGGCCTTCAAGAGCTCCATGGAGCAGGCCATCAGCCACCACGTGCACCTCCTCCCCACACAGAGTGAGAGGAGGAGCAGTTCCTACGTCGGCTGATGTGACTCTGAAGCACTGTCACATCGTTCTGTTCCGGATCTGTTGATGCGGCTGTTTGTTCCTGTGCAACGAGCAGGACTGATTCAAAGCAGCGCTCCGCCCCCATCCTGCTCCTCAGCCATCTCTGTGTCTGTGTGGTGAAGAGCTTCGATGTGTCAGAGGTTCACATGGGTCACATGTGTAAAAACAGCTTTGATACACGCACCACTGCTCGTTAGGAGACCTTCACTGGTCTGAACATCAGATCAGTCCGACTCGCTCCACATTTATACTTTACGTTGTCTGATTATTGTTATTTTTACAACATCGCATCCATCAAACGTCTCACTCCAGTGTTCAAACAGCCTTCAGCTCTGACCTGCCGTCCTGACTGTAACAGGGACGTTAGGGTTCGTATGTTCAGGGATTATTTTTCTAACTAATGAAGCTGATCAGTAAAATGTTTCAGAGCAAAGACCTGAAAACTCTAAATTCCTAAATTTACCTTTTTGACACCTTGAGGCCTTTTGTCAACGTCTGCCTCGGATGTGATATGATGACATATCTTCTGTTTTCTTTTTTAAAACTATGGTGCTGATTTTATAACGTTGCCTTTAAGAGCTACTTTCATTTCATATTTTTATTGTACATACTTTGTTTTTTAAGCCTTTATGATCCTGAGACTTTCTGTTTGTACCTGTTTCTCTTGTTTGTCATGTTTTTGCAGTCTGAGGAGAAGGGGCTGAAAGGCTGAACAGATTCTGAGCAGCAGCATGCTGCGTTCTAAACAGACGAGTGGATTGTTTATGCATTTAACTCGTCTGTTTAAGGGAAATAGCACTGTACTTTATATCCTTAAAACCCCATTAATAAAACTGAAGTACTTCATTGTTATTTGATAAACTCTGTTTCAAAGTGAAAATATCTGTTCAAACATTCAGTGCCAACTTTCAGTAGCAGTTTTTGTTGCTGCTACAAAACTACAGGATCAGTTATCGTTTGGTTACTTTCATATCTGTGTCACTATACATTTATTTTATCTCTTCACTTACTGTTACTCTTGTTCTTTTTCTTGAGTTGGTGGATTTCTGTCATTTGACATTTATTTTATCTGTTTCCTTTTTTTGTTATTTATCTGCTTCTTTCCTGTTTGTCTCTCGTTTTACAGACGTGGCTCTTCTCTTTGTTTTTGTGGATTATAAAAGCAGAAACAAAGCATTTGTTGTCCTGATTTTTCAAAAACTGTCTCTGCCACATATAACAGATCATGATGTAGCTGTTCTGCCTCCTGACCAAGTTTTATCTGCTCACACAGAGTTTTCAACATTTATTTACAGAGGGAACAACAGGAGTACATTTACTCAAATACTCTTCTTCAGTACAATTTTGAGGTACCTGACCACTTCTCGATCAATCAATCGATCAATGGAGAAAATAATCAGCAGATGAATCCAGAATGAAAAGAATCTTTAGTTTCAGTCTTGAACAAAATGGTAAAAATCCTGCTCTTCCTTCAATGAAGAAATGTTGCTTGCAACAGTATTTTTACACTGGTACTTTTGCTGTAATAAAGAATGAGAAAACTTCCTCCACCGCTGAAATAAATGCACAGTCATCAATCAGTTACAGGACAATACTATAATCTCTGATTGAAGAAGGGGGAAACATTTCTGCTGCACAGTGAATCTGTAATGTGTTTTGCTGTTAATGCTTATGGACTAAATATTTGTAGAAGTACTACTACTACTACTTCTGCCGCTGAGTACTTCACTATCCTCCACTTGACTACAACTCCACTGTTTCCCTGTCGTTTCTAAAACCAGCAGAGTGAGACCTCTTCCTCTTTCTCTCCTCTCTGACTGACAGCCTGTCACCTGATGGTCATCAGAAACAACAGCAGAGTGAGACCTCTTCCTCTTTCTCTCCTCTCTGACTGACAGCCTGTCACCTGATGGTCATCAGAAACAACAGCAGAGTGAGACCTCTTCCTCTTTCTCTCCTCTCTGATTGGCTGCTGCCACGTCATGAGACGCTGCGTCATCACCAACAACATCCAACATGGCGGCGTCCGTCCGGGAGAAGCAGACAGGTTTGTCAAACAGACTTTTTCTTGGTTCCTGGCTGTGTTGAGCGGCAGGAAGCGGCTCTGACTGAGCGCAGAGGGTTTGATCGAGCCCGGGTCTGACGGCGGAGATGAATCCAGGACCGTCAGGCCTCGAAGCGGCTGCTTGAGCCCTGATGGACCCGGAGCAGCTGCTGGTGGAGCTGATTGACTGATGTTTGACCACAGACACTGAAACTCTCCGTATTTCTCCTCCACACAACTCATTCACACTAACTAACTAACCAACCACTTTGTTAACTAGTTAACTCAGCAGTTAACCAGCCGTTTAGCCTGCTAGCTCACGGAGCTGCTAGCTGCCAGTAGCTAGCTGAAGTTAGCCTCTTGCTAATCAGTTTTTCTCTGTAATGATTTGATATTTGAATATGGAACCTTCTTCCTGAAGTTACTGGACTCTGATAGAAACTGAATTCTCCCTCCATCAAACTGTAAAATCTGTGTCTGTGTCTCAGCTTCAAACTGAATGTTTCACTTTGACAGCAACTTAAAAACCACATTATGACTGAGGAGGAAACATTTCAGAGGATGTTTATACACAACAAAACTGCAGAGCTTTAATAAAGAGTTTAAAGTGGTGGTCGAAGAAGTATTCAAATAATTTACTGAGTAAAAGTAAAAATACTGGATTATAAGTTCTGAATTCAACTAAAAGTCCAGTGTTTTTATCACTAACTAATAATGTAAGAGCTTTAATGTGAGGCCAGTGTTATTTACTGTGTATGTTACTGCTGGAGGAGTACTTCAGTACTGCATCTTGTCATGAAGCACTCAGAGTCTCTTCTCTTTCGTCCAGTCGTGTCTTTGCTTCAGGGGCCAAACCTCTGTGTGTGAACAGTTTGTGTGTTTGTACCTGCAGTCGCTCTGAAGCGAATGCTGAACTTCAATGCTCCTCCTCTGAAGAACACAACAGCTGAGCCCGTATGGAAGGTAACACACACACACACACACACACACACACACACACACACACACACACACTCAGTATTTGTCAAAATTAAACGTAGTTAAGAGAAGAGCAGTTCACTGAACGTCAGTACTCACATTTAGTATTTTTCTAGTTCAGAACAGTCAAAATTAGTTCGAACCTGTATCTGATTTTGTGTGTGTGTGTGTGTGTGTGTGTGTGTGTGTGTGTGTGTGTGTTTTTAATGAATGTGTGTGTAGGTGTTGATATACGACCGGTTTGGCCAGGACATCATCTCTCCTCTGCTGTCTGTCAAAGAGCTGAGAGACATGGGCATCACTCTGCACCTGTAAGACTCTGACGCTCCTCTCTGGTCGCTAATAGCAGCTGTAGAACGGAACATTGGAGAAGTTATTTTAGAAGTACAATTTCCATTTTCTACTCCTTTATACTTCTACTCCACTACAAGTATTTGACAACTTTAGTTACTTTTCAGAATGAGATTAGAACAAAATATAATAAACAAACAATCATTTGTTGTGGATATAGAAAGATAAAGGATGAGTGGAATGCTATACTTTACTTTCTCTCTGTGTGTGTGTGTGTGTGTGTGTGTGTGTGTGTGTGTGTGTGTGTGTGTGTGTGTGTGTGTTAGTCTGCTTCACTCAGACAGAGATCCTATCCCAGATGTTCCAGCCATCTACTTCGTCATGCCCACAGAGGAGAACATTGACAGGATATGTCAGGTACACACACACACACACACACACACACACACACACACNGACAGCTGACACAGAATGAGGTCACGTCCACTTCCCAGCATGCAGTTCTGTGTGGCTGGCCGGCTCGGTGTGTAATTACACTCATCTTTTGTTCTGTTCTCTCCAGTTTCCAGAGGCCTCTGTTCGTCCTGGTGGATCGTAACGTGGACATGGCCACGCCCCTCCACCACACCTGGACCTATCAGGCGCTGATCCACGACGTCCTGGTGAGCTGACGGTGACGGGTCTTAACCAACATGTTGGTTTTTGACGTAATTAGAAGAGGTGTCCATCTCTAAATGACTTCCTGTCTGTGGCTTTCAGCTCAAAGCCCATTGGTTCCTACTAAACACTTCCATCTTTAATCTAAAGACACTCGTATGGTTTCATGTTTTAAAAGGTTGATTCATTCCCTGAAACAGCTGCTCAGTAGTTTTTATCAGTGTGTGTTCATGATGGCGAAGGAACAGACTCACACACACACACACACACACACACACAGACTCTCTCTCTCTCAGACGCACACACACACACACACACACACTCTCTCTCTCTCTCTCACACACACACACACACACGCACTCTCTCTCTCTCTCTCTCTCTCTCTCTCTCTATCACACACACACACACACAGACACACAGACACAGACACACAGAGCATAATTCATGCAGAGCCAGATCACTGTCAGCTGATGAGGTGCTGAGGTTAATACTGACAGCACTGGAATGCAGAGTTACATGGATGTGTTATATAACATGTCGCACACACACACACACACACACACACCTACTGGCAGCAGCAGAGCAGAATTTGGCAAATACACAATGAACCATCACTCTTAGTCCTTCAGTCTCATATTCATCCTTCAGGACTAATTTTCCTTCGAAGGAGAAAAGTTCAGCTGCTGATGTGAGTTGATGCTGATTCTACATCTCGACTCACAGCTTCTCTCATTTACTGCTTGATATTCATGCTTTGTTCATAAATGCAGAATGTATACAAACAACATATGAGGGTTGTCATGAAGGAAACACCAGGACCTGAGGTGGACGAACGCAGCTGGGATCAGGATCAGAACCAGAACCAGAACCAGAACCAGACTCGGCTCCAGGAAGAACGTCTCCTCCACTTATTTGATTACTGAGGAAACAGGACATTCAACACAACCACAAACCTGTTGAAGCTTCTCCTCTCACATTTCTTTTCACTTATCGGCCAAAGTTCACACAGCTTCCTGTGTATTGGAATGAACTGACATCAGTGGAGATGTCGGGCTCCACCTCGTATCGGCTGAGCTCCACTTGTTCCTCATGAAGAGTCCTTTGTTTTAGGAACCATTTGGACTCGACTGCCAGCAGGATGGAAGTCGCTGCACAGAGTCAAGAAAATGACACTTGAACAAGTTGATTTGTTTTGAAAACAAGTGAAATAATGTCTCTTCATTTTTAGATTATTTTTTTAACGTCTATTAAAAAGCTTTTTTTCTTCATCCAGATCCAGAGTCTGATTTGGTTTCTGTTGTGGCGATGCTGGTCCAGATGGCAGCGCCTGTTGGCTGCTCGCTCTCCCTCCCATCTTTCCTATAAACATGTCAGAGCTGCCGCCCGGCAGGAGACCAGATCCCCTCACTAAATCTCCCCTCTCATCCCTCGACCGTCCCCATGGCAACGGAGATGTTTTGATCTGCTGTTGGTGTCTGTGTCGGGACGAGCTCTGTCCCCGTGGGCGTCTGTCAGGATCCACTGTAGTGATGAGCTGTAGGACAGGCTCTCTTCATCCCGCCTGTCTCCAACCTTCACCTGCTGCTCTCACCTCAGCTTTTATGCTCATTAAGTGCATCTTCTGGGACGTCTGTGAACTTAATGTCGGTGCTGACGTCAGTGGTTTTTCTCTGTGGTTAGGCCTTGGATTCAGAGCATCCAAAGGACTTACAGAGTCGACTTGGATCATTTAACACAGAAGCAGCACTTTATAACAGACAGCACGGTGCCAGTTGTGGGTTTATGATGAGCTCTGGAGAAGGTTTGGCACAAATGTCGGCGATAACCTGCCAAAACAACCAGTGAGCGTCCAGTGGAAGATCACCTGACGACAGGTGGAGCAGATCTTAACAGATAACTGTGTGCGTCTCTTCTTCCAGGACTTCCAGCTGAACAGGGTGGTGATGGAGGAGGGGGCGGGGGCGGAGCCATCCCCTGCCGGTGCCAGACCGAAGATGAAGAACAGAAAGACCTACGACCTGACGGCTGCCGACAAGTTCTGGCAGAAGCACAAGGGCAGGTCAGTTCTTCTGGAGCGAAGCTTCATTTATACAATGTTTCATTCATTGGCTTCGATCCAGCCTTTCACTTTTGCATCATCATCAATATTAGTTCCACAAATAGCAGGTCGGTTTCAGTAAACCTTGAGATTCCCCCATGTTGTGATTGGTCCATCATTGAAGCCTGTTTGGGAAGTTTACGCTCACTGGTCGGACGTTGAATGTCCCGTGTGTTTGCTGCGTTACAGTCCTTTCCCAGAGGTGGCCGAGTCGGTCCAGGAGGAGCTGGACACTTACAGAGCTCAGGAGGACGAGGTCAAACGCCTGAAGAGCATCATGGTGAGACGCCACATGGTCAATTAACCAAACCTCGAGTCAAGGTCAGACGTCACAGCTGAGTGATTTAAACCAGGTCCCTGAGCTCAGGCTTTATTCACCGAAGTTAGTCGCAAGCTCAGGTCCAACCCTCCAACACCATGTCCTGAGTGTCCAAAGGGACGTACGTCCACCGATGGAACAGCCATCAGGGGAGGTTTGGTGGTTCAGTGTCTTGCCCAAGGACACATGGACACCTAGACCACCGGGATGGAACCACCGACCCTCCGGCACTGTGGAAGGTTTCTCTGACCCCACAACCGCCCCTCCTCCCGAGCTCCAGCCGCAGTCCCCCAGTCACAGAGTTCAAACCTGTCAAACCTGACAATGTCCAAGTTCTGAGGTCACATCGAAGTTTTCAGTTGAAGATTTTCAACATCATGTCTAAATGAGCATTAAGGTAAAAAAGTCTCTGGTTTTACATGAACAGTTAATCACAGTTTAGTGTTGTTTGGTTTGTCTTTGTGTGTGTGTGTGTGTGTGTGTGTGCAGGGTTTGGAGGGGGAGGATGAAGGAGCCATCAGCATGTTGTCAGACAACACAGCCAAGCTCACCTCTGCTGTCAGGTACTGAACTCCCAGTTCACTCAGCTCGACTTGTTACTTATGTCTCGTCCTCCTGTCTCCGTGTCCTTGGCCCATTGAGCATGCTCAGTAGAGTCTCTCTCCAGCGGAGCCGGTTCAGAGCCAGCTGACTTCCTGTTGCCGTCCCACACGTAGAATTGGATGAAGTAATTTAACTGTGAATTCCAGACTTTCCAAATCTTACGGTTCGAGTTCTGACGACTGAAGAGTGGTTGTGGTTTGTGACACTCAGACAAACGTATTCAGCGTTTTACAGCTGCTTCTTTTCCGATGAGCTGAAATACACAGGTGGCAAAGTTCACAGCGATGGCCTCCTCACTTCAGAGGCAGCTGAGTTATTCAGCAGAGGACTGAACATATACAGTTTGTTTCTCCCCTTCAAGAAGTGAAGTCACGTAGACAGTGGGTGACATTCCTGCGTCGTTCGCTCGGAGCTGTCAGTCTGAATGTGTTCGGAGCGAACGCAGACAACGTTCTAATAACTGAAACACCCGACTCTGACATTTTCCACGTCTGCTTATTAAACTAAAACAGTCATATCAACCTTCACACAGGACCATCAGGCTAAGATCACTCCGCCTCTGAAACATGTCACCTGCTTGATTGACAGGTGGGCAGGTTCCATCAGAGAGTTTTCACTTCTGTTCCGCTGTGTGAACATCTCCACACAGTGACTGTCCCTGAGGAACATCTGATCAGGGTTTGGCTTGAGATGACTCTCACAGGAGGATGTTTTACCTGCAACCATCAAACTGTGTCAGAAAGCCCCATCCCAGTCGGCCGGTCAGCCCGCGGGTCTGAGTCAAGAATTCAGTTGAACTGTGATAGACGGGGATGTTGGAGACTTGTCGACTGTGAAGCTCTTTCACTGCTGTGATTCTCATGGTTTCCAGCAGATGAAGATGTGAGACCCTCGCTGGCCCTCAGGTGTCGTGTTAACGGTCGGTAACGAGGAGCAGAGTGAGCTGCTTTCTGTGTTTGACTTTGTGCTCGTGTGTGTGTGTTGCAGCTCTCTGCCCGAGCTGCTGGAGAAGAAAAGACTGATCGACCTGCACACCAACGTGGCCACGGCCGTCCTCGACCACATCAAGGTGCGCTCACACCGCCGTCGGCTGTGGCATCACTGACAGGAGATTTTATTATGTTTATGTAAATAACACAAACCAAATGTGATAAAAATGCTATTGTTAACATATGAAGTATATACAGTAGTATTAGTACACAGTAGTACTGAGTAGTATTAGTACACAGCAGAGAGTATGAGTACTAACTCGATGCTGTTTGTCTCCTCAGAGTCGTAAACTGGACGTTTACTTTGAGTATGAAGAGAAACTGATGAGCAAGTCAACTTTAGACAAATCACTGCTGGACATCATCAGTGACCCAGATGGTGTGAACACACACACACACACACACACACACACACACACACACACACACACANTCTGTCTTCTGGGAAATCAGAACCTGTGTGATTGGCTGTCTCCAGCTCAGGTAACACTGTCCCACCTCAACACTGCTGGCCAATCACTGAAATGTGGGCGTGGCTGTCCGATCGTTGGACCCGTCCTGCTGACTCTGTTGGACGGTCTGAAGACTTCCTGAGGCCTGAGTCTCAGCGTCTGTTCTGATCCCAGGCTCGTCCGTGGTTTCCTCTGACGGTCTCACTTTTTCTTTCATCCCTCTTTCATCCACCTGAGAGATGGATCATCCTGGGAGCGCCCCCCCCGCCCCCCGCCCTCCGTCACCGCCCACTCTCTTTTATCTCCCTCTCCTGTGTGAGCAGCTCTTGGCCTCCTGTCTGTGGCTTTCTGTCTCCGTCTCTTCTTCCTCCCTCTCCTTTGATCTCTCGCCCCGTCCCCGGCCTCTCTCACTCTTTTCTCCCTCCCTCTATCTGCTGCAGAGTCTCCCCCGTGTTTCTGACTGATGTGGGATTTCAGTCTGACAAAAAGACACACTCCCTCTCTCACACACTCTCTCTCATAGACACTCTCTCTCTCTCAGAGACACTCTCTCTCTCTCAGAGACACTCTCTCTCTCTCAGAGACACTCTCTCTCTCTCATACACTCTCTCTCCCTCCATCATTTTGCTCAGCTGTTACATCTCTGCAGAGATGTAACAGCTGACAGACTCTCAGTATTAACTTTGATGAACGGGTCAGTGTTTATATCCAGGTCACTGCAGCTGGTTGAGACACTGATCAGGTCACAGCTCTCGTCATTTCATGATTGTTGTCTTGTCATAGAAAAGCAGCTCCTTCATTTCACTGAGTTTATCTAATGTTTGTGTGGCTCTTGTGTTTCAGTCGGACCTGGATCAGTATAAGACGGCTCTGTTGGACGCAGGCTGTGACCTTTCACCTCTCAACTACATCAAACAGTGGAAGTGAGTCCGTCAGCTGTTTTCAAGTCGTCTGATGAAATTTCTGCCCAAGGTCTTTGTCGCAACACCTGAAGTTAGTCTTGTATCATTGAGCCTCCGATGGTCTCAGTCCAATCTGCCTTGGCGCCATGTGTCATTAGAGCAGATCTCAGGAACGTGTCACCTCTGTTTTGAAGAATTAAATAAAGGAAAATATTTGGACTTACATGTTGTCTGGTCATAAACCTGACAGCTCCCAGTGTGATTCAGTTCATTCAGTCAGGTTGAGTCTTTCTGGTTTCCTCCATCTTTTCCAGGGCCTTTACCAAGATGGCCGCCACCCCGGCCAACTACGGCAACAGTGGAGTCAAACCTATGGGGTGAGTTCAGAAATGTACATTAAAAACACAAAACTGTCCCAAAAAGCATTTGAAAGTGGAGACAGAGGTGAGAGGAAGCAGCTCAGCTCTAAAGAGGCGAGTGAAGCGAGTTTCTTTTTAAAACCTGAGAATCGTGTTTGTGTTGGGATTCAACGCTGCCCATGAGCAAGGCACCAGAGGGGCACTTCAACATTTCTAATGTTGGAAAAATAAAAAGATCATGTTCAACATTCAGTCACTTTAAAGTAAAGAGTTTCAGCTCACATCCATTTTCTATCCAGACAGAGTTGATCTCCTTCTGGAAACTCATTTATTTGACTTGAAATTGTGAACAGAAGCAGCTTCTCGTGCTCATTCATCATATAAGTCACTTCCTGAAGCTCATTTTAACCAAGTGACAAATCATTTTTTATACCTTCTGTTTGAAGTCACTATTTAACTTTTGTGCAAAGAAATGTTGTGAAGCACATTTACACATAAACACTCAGTCGTCTGTTTATTAATGCCATCAGTCCTCTGAACTCACGAGCTGTTTCTCAGCTTTCACTCACATCTCACAGTCTTCATCGGCAAAGAGAGCGGCTGGCTCCAAGCTTCAAACCAGCACTTCCATGAAAAATCGATCTCTCCTCTGGATCCGCGACAGCTCTCACCATTAGTCACATATTCACTTAATAATACATCCAAAACTTCTCGACATTTTCACATGTTATTCTCTCCCATTGTTCTTTATTATTGACATGAGAGGTTTAAGGAACTATATTTCAAAGTTCAGTTTCTTTGAGCTGGAAACACAAAATGGCAGCGCCCGTCGGACTGATGTGATGTGAGGTCACTGAACAGGTCAGCTGATGAACAGACGCTGAGCGCCGTCGAGCTGGGAGATGAAGTGTGTGTACTCTTAATAGTATAGGTGTGTAGAAGTAGTTGCAGTATAAAAGTAGTCAGTGTAGTACCAAAGGCAGCAGAAAGAGCCGTTTTAGCAGTATTAGTATTTGTAGTATTTGTAGTAACTATCATAGTATTTTCACTCCTTTGGCTGAATCAGGGCTTGTGTTCAGACTACCAGCCTAACCCTGTCCTCCTCCTCCTCCTCCTCCTCCTCCTCCCCTCCTCCTCCTCCTGCCCCTCCCCCCCCCCCTCCTCCTCCCC
>JBBMOC010000191.1:38005-63462 GCA_037975185.1 Centropyge bicolor | reverse complement strand
CCCCCCGTCCCCCCCCCGTCCCCGAGCTCTCATCATCTGTTCTCTCTGTGGTGACTCAGGGAGAAAAGGTTCTGCGTGTCGCTGAAATGTGTCACAAGACTGAGAGCGAGCAGAGGAAACTGTTCCCGCCAGAGGAAGCGGACAGAAGCGGACCTGAGGCGGAGGAACCAGCAAAGGTGGGACGTGATTCTGAGCTTCACTTCTTCCTGTTGTTGACAGTCTGAAGGTCAGTGGCTCAGTAACTGCTCTAACTGTTCCAGCACATGTTCAGCAGGTCGACGTAAAGGTGAGGACGATGTGTTTGTTTCTGCTCAAAACAAAAACCCTCAGTTCAGCAGGTTGAAACAGAGGAAACGTGAGACGTGACGCTCGACTCGCTTCGACTGCTTTCAGCTGCTCGTGGCTCCAGGTCCAGAACACGTCAGGGACCACATGAGCTGCTGCACTTCGGTTCACAGTTCGAACATTTTAGCTCCTGGTGATGTTTCACATTTTCACAACAGAGTTGGCAGATTTTTATTTATTTCCTGTAAAAGTAAAACAAACATGGCGTCCACCAGCTCAGCTGTCACAGGGAGTGAAGACCTGACCTGAAAACATGTTGAAAGGCCAAGTCTGATTTATATTGACTCAATGTGTGAAACTGACTCTGAAGAGTGAGTGAGTGAAGGATGAAGAGCAGGGTTAGGGAGTGAGAGCATGAAAGTCTGATCCAGAAACCGAAGTTCACCCTCAGTGACAACATCGTGTAAATGATCCTCACCGTCACGTCTTCACACCTGCTCTTCATCCTTCAGTCGCTTCACGACATCAAACCACGAGTCAGAGGCAAGTTTGCAGCCGTTGGTTCTGGTTTGTTCTGAAGCGGCTGAGTAACAGACGAGCATCAGACGGGTTGGAACAAACTACAGGGGAAGACAAACAGGTGAGCGGTGAAATGAACCCTGGAGCTGTCGAGCTCTCTGACCCCAGTGTCTGTCTGCAGGAGGGCTCGGAGCTCCCGGAGCTGCAGCGGCTGATGTGGAGCGTCCGAGCCGCCGTGCTGCGGCGAGAAGCTCTGAACAAACGCAAAGACCACCTGAGCCGAGAGAACGGGCAGCTGAGGCTGCTGCTGCGGCGCCACCTGGACGCCATGGCGGTCAGCGGCGACGCCCTCGCCGTGCAACGGGCCCCGACCGCCACGGCCCCGCCGCACGCCGACAGACGCCACACAGTCATCGAAGGCGTTCACGCCGTCAAACACTCGCTGTAGGACACAGAGAAAAGACCGGAGCATCGAGAGCGACAGCAGAATGACAACAGCTTTCAACTCAAGTGTGACGTTAGGACTTTTCTTTGATCATACATCAAAAATAAACACACAGAGATATTCAAGGGCCACTTACTTGACTTTTCCCGGGAGCCAAAGGTCTGCAGCAGCTGATGGAACTGGCTCAGGTGACTCGTCTTGTTGTGATGTAGAATGAGGGACAAAGCAAACTGTTGTGTTCAAGCCTCTGAGCCGCTCGTAGTTTGTTACTGTACCAACAAATGATTCATTTTCTTATTGTGTGAAATGAGTTTGTAGAACTGTAGAATCATTCTTTACTGTTCAATGGTTCAGTCTAGAAAATGTCTGAAGCCCAAAGTGACATTTTTACTTCACATAACTATTTATCGACTGATTTCCTGTCAATCAGTCCTGCCACCCAGTTCTGAAAGTTGAAAACATGAACAGAGATCTTACAAGTTGTGACAGCAGAAAAACTGAAAAAGAACTAAACCAAAAACATGGTTTACCTTGAGCATAAAAATAAAGAATTCCTCTGTCTCCTCATCTGTGGCTGAGTTCAGACCTGTAACAGATTTTGAGTGATCGTGATCCAGGACTGCGACACGTGGTTCTCACAGTCCTGGATCAGACGCTCGGTCCCAACCGTTCTGATTTTTGGCTGATGAGTGATCATCTGCACAAAGATCCTCCGCAAACGGCCGAGCAGAAAGAACCACGGACAAGTCTGTGGATCACAATGTGTTTCAATCATGTTTCTCTAATCGAATCATGTGACGCCGCCTCTGGAGCCACTGGTTGCACCAAACTACTGTTTTACGCTGCAGCATCAAGACTTTTCTTCACTGGAACCAAAGTCTGTCCAGACGCCTGTGGCTCCACGGCGTCAAGGCAGCGTGTGGAGAGCTCATTAAAATGTTCCCAGCAGCTTTTGAATTTGGAAAACAAACAGAATCTTTAACTGAGGTGTCGAACTTTGCCTCAGCTTTTATTTTGGCGGGACATTTCCTTTTTACTCAAACCATCCAGAATGGGTGTGTGTTGATAGAGAATGCGGAGCGGCAGCCTCTGTACAGTTACACCATTTAATAGTTATTATAGACATTTTATATACAGCTGTATTCTGCTATGTGGTACAATCTTTAAAATCTGCTGTTCCATATTTTGTAAATCAAAAAAAAAAAAACTTACAAAACTCATCAAAACTCGCAAACTGATCAGAACTTTTTTTTCCATTTTTTTGGAAGACTAGAAAAAATACTTTTATTGTATTAATCATGCATTACACAAACAAAAAAGTCTTTAGTTACACAGTAAGTTGTAGCGTGGGTGAAAAGAAAAAGCTCGGCTGTGATCAATCAGGAGCTGCTCGCGTCACAAATCCCTTCAGTTCAAAATTTAATTTAAATCAGAAACAAACCACAAATCTCCCCGTTTGTGTCGGAGCAGGTCGGCACGGTCAGCCAATCAGGTGGCAGCTGTGTTTCAAAGCTCGGCCCTCAGGATGCCTCTGATTGGACAGTTTGTCCTGGAGCTTTTAGAAATGAACTTCACTGCTGCTCGTTGAAGCTGTGAAGAAGAAACGTTTCCGAAGTCACACAGTGATATGAGGAGGAAGAGGAGGAGGAGGAGGAGGAGGAGCTCCACCTGAACCAGACCAGCATCATGCCCTGTTAACGCGGCGCTGCGGTGCGTTCAGGTTCTTTACCAATCTGTAAAACCAAACGTTAAAAACCACAATTTGTTCAAACGGCCAAAAAAGTGAGAATCTGAACGGTGAACTGGATCAGTTCTGAGGTTTGGATGCAGCAGGAACATGTCTCTCCATTTTTGTGGCCAAGTGGTTTTTTGTTTGTTTGTTTTTTCATCCATCAACACCTGAACACCACGAAATCACACCGAGAGTCTAAGAACATGAAGGCTGGCGGTTCGTGAGCTCTGAGGACGGTTCCTGGAGTCAACCATGTTCAACTTTCACAAAACCAAAAACACCACAACAGGGAGTTTCCTCTCACGAAAAGATCAACTGACTCCAGTTCGTGTAGACGTGATTTGACTTGATGAAGACAAGTAAAGGATTCGATATTTCTGAATGGAATTCCAGCAGCATTTAGAGTTTAAAACGAGCAGCTGATTTTTAGATTCAACTTTTAGAAAACACAACTGAAAAGCAATAAATAAAATGAGAAATTCAAATAAGAATAAAAAAAATGCCACTTGAGTGTAAAGGCCCAGGACAGCAGCACAGGTGTGTTCAGGTGTCCTGGTTCATTCCACCTCTGCTCAGAGTGGGCGGGGCTACACCTCCGTCTGTGTGCTACTAAAAACAGTAAAAGGTGGAAGTGATCTCCCACTGAAAACTCAGTTACAGTAATTCAACCCAGTCGAACGGATACGGTGTTTTCTACTTTGAACTCTTTGAGTTGTGTGACGATATGAACGAGTTGGAAACATGAACGAACACTCGCTGATAAAACACCGTCAGTGACCGTCTGTGGGCAGGTCGAGGGATCATTGGGTTCTGTAAGGTTTGCATTGCTGCTCTAACAGGTGTCTCCATATTAATAAGTCATTTGTCCCACAGGACTTGAACGCAGCATTAGGAGCCCAGTTTTGAGGATGAACTGGTTTTCTTTCGTAATTTGAAATTCTGAGAGCTGAGAGTGACATGCAAACGTCGTTCTGAGAGCTCGTTAACACCTTCATCCTCCTCCTCCTCCTTCTCTCCTTCACTTCCTGCATTTC
Organism: Centropyge bicolor; assembly: GCA_037975185.1. Lineage (NCBI taxonomy): Eukaryota > Metazoa > Chordata > Actinopteri > Pomacanthidae > Centropyge > Centropyge bicolor. Next base: position 59,447 of record JBBMOC010000191.1, on the reverse strand, counting down.
GTGAAACCTTCACTGGCCCCAGAGTTTCTCACGAGAACCAGACTCCATCTTCAGATGGAGAAGTGATTTGACAACCATCATGCGACAGGAAACCGGCAGTAGAGGGGCGGGGTCTGTGAGCCGTGATGGCAGGACTGGACGGGAATGAGAACCGGACTCTTTCTCGGTGCCGTTAACGAGACGTTTCCACGTTTATAAAAACGATTATAAAAACTAGATTTATTGTACACAAACAGAAAACGTCCATATGTAACTACAGTAACGCTAAACGTCTGAATACTTGGTTCGTTACCTCGGTGGTTTAAACGCAGGGCTCTGATTGGCCCACCAGGGGCTGAGGTGGGGCTGTGTTAACCAATCCTCTGTTCCCATTAGGACAGACTTCCAATCACACACACCTCATCAGAGAGACGGAAACGGAAGATCTGACTTTAACCCGACGTGGTTCTTCAAGTTTTTCAAACAAATGTTCAGTTTCTTTACGTTTTACATTAAACTTCCTCATTTCTTAATTTATAGTCTTTAAAAACACTGTAAAAAATTGGGCAGGTTTTTTGGTTCAGTTTTTAAAAACTTAAATACAACAAGACCACGGAGGGTTAAAACATCAAATGTCCAGTTCCTTGGTTCCAAGCAGCCGATGCTCTCCGTCTCTGAATGCAGCTGGAGTTCGACACCTTAAAGGAAAAATCCCCCTCTTGTTCTTCTGCTGTTCACCCTGTTTCATTAACCCTCAGGGGAACAGAGCTTCCCCTCACGCTGCCTCACTGCTTTCAACTGTCTGCGATTTCTAACGTTTCCTAAAAGTGTCTTCTGACAACTCAGCTTCACTGTTTCTTGATGATCTGTTGATGGTGGTTTCACAGGTGGAGGTGAAAGCCAACACAGCAGCAACACACAGAAACGCTGCGAGTCAACACTCCTTCTCAGACACACACCTGAGCCTTCATTAATGAAGGAGGAACAAGTGTCAGCACGGAGCAGCGACTCTTCTGATGATGGAAGTTCTTTTGTTTTAGCACCACTGAGTGCAAACCTCAAGCAACAAAAGAGCAACAAGAAAAGTGTTGACACATTTTGGAAAAACACAAAATGCCAAAAACTGAAAGTGTTTCTGCTCCTGCAAAGCTCCGAGAGTAAAACAGGAAGTGAGGCTGCGCTCATGTCCGACAGTTCAGACTGGAACTACGAGCAGCCGAGCGGGGCCAACCGTGAACCACAACGTCCCTGAGTCCAGCTGGGACCTTTGTCGTGTCCCTCATTTCCTGTCATCAAGGTCAAAGAAGGACAAAAAACGTCAAAACTTACTGCAAATTGAGCCACTGGTGTGACAGAGTTCACAGCAGACAGACAGGCAGACAGACAGGCAGACAGGCAGCAGCTCAGTTTGTGTGAGTTAAAATGCTGCCTGTTGCCGTGGACACCAGAGGAAAGGAGGAGTCTGTGAAGCTGGACTTGTCTGTTCTGTGTGAGAACACACAGGCGGCTGAAAGACAGAAGATGATATTAGATGATTGAAGCTGCATCACAATTGGATGTGAAAAATACAAACGTGGAAACCAGAACATCTGTGAACTCGGGGGATTTTTCCTTTAAGTCCATCTTCTGTTGTGCAGTCGGAGGGTCACGAGGTCAGACTAGTGTCAACAGCGGGGAGGGGGCTGCGTGTAGTGTCATCAGAGCTACGTTCAGGACTGTGCAGGCGGAGGAGAGGACGTCACAGACAGAGCTGCAGGCTCCAAACAACGTTTCTGTTCGCTGCTGCTGCTGAACGTCTCTCAGTCTCTTCGGTCAGTCCGAGGGAGACACACGGCTCCGCCTCTTAACTTAAACAGAGTGTGTGAGTGTGTGAGTGAGTGTGTGTGTGTTCAGTCATCTGATGGAGATCCGTCACCTCCAGTCTTTCATTAATACATATTCTGTGTTCAGAGACCTGAACAGACCTGAATACTGTTAACGTGTGAACAGACTAGCCTCTCTCTCTCTCTCTCTGTCGGTGTCTCTCGCCCTGCGGTCCTCTGCTTCTTCTGCTCGTCCTCCTCGTCTACACGTAGACCCTGGCGAGGGCGTCCGCTCCGGCGGAGGCGATGTAGGCCTTGGAGGGGTGGAAGGCCACATCGTAGATGGCCTCCTCGCTCTTCTTCCGGTGAGCTGTGATCTCCTGGACGCACGTTTTACTGTCGAGGTTCCACAGACGCAGAGAGCAGTCGTGACCTGAGGAGGACGACGAGGGGAACAGGAATAAAACAAGAGTAAGAAGAAAAAGATGAAGAATAGAAGGAATTGTGAGAGGGGGAAGAAGAGGGGGAGGAGGAGGAGCCAGGGGAGACGTAGAAGAGGACAAGAGAGGAAGAATTACAAATGGAGGAGCAGAGGAAGAGACGAAGGAGAGGAAAAGAGCAGAGTCACTGATCAGCACTTTGAGTTCAAACTTTCAACATTTTATTCATCAAACATCACAAATTCTGTTTGTTTTGGAAGAGACTCACTTCCAGACATCAGGTAGATCCCGTTAGGATCCACAGCCAGACTGGTCACTGCGTCCAGGTGAGCCACCATGGCATGGATCACTTTACCTGCACACACACAGACACAGAGAGAAGAGAGAGAGAGAGAGACAGAGAGAGAGAGAGACAGAGAGAGAGAGAGAGACACAGAGAGAGACAAACAGAGAGAGAGAGACAGAGAGAGAGACAGACAGACAGAGACAGAGAGAGAGAGAGAGACAGAGACAGAGAGAGAGACAGACACAGAGAGAGAGACACAGAGAGAGAGAGAGAGAGACAGGTAAACACTCAGACAGACAGTGCTAAAAAAGTAATGAATTGAATTTTTGTAATGAATTGAACTGAATGTTTAGTCTTTCATTTTCTCCAAATATAAACATTATCTTATAATGAATTAGCCTCAGTTTTGTGGAATAAAGTCAAACAGCCAGGAAGAGCGTGACATTTTAAAATGAATCCTTGAACACGAGCAGCAGCTTCTCAACCCCTGGTCACATCGATCAGGACAAAGGTAGAGAGACAGACTGACCTGACTTGTTATCGTAGAACTTGATGTGTCGGTCTTCATGAGCGGTGATGGTGACCGGCAACGTGGGATGACTGACCACCTTATTGATATGATTGGACCCTGGGAGAGCTGGGGGGGTGAAGAGAGAGGAGGAGGAGGATAAAAGGCAGCGATGAAGAGAAGAGAGGAAGAACAAGAAGGAAAGAAAAGATGAGGTTTTATCAATACAAAATTTACCAACACATTTCTGTTGAATGTGTGTGTGTGTGTGTGTGTGTGTGTGTGTGTGTCTTACTGCCTTCTCCCTGTCCCTTCAGCACCAGTGCATTCTGGGAAGTCTCCAAGTCGTACACCACCACATCTCCACTGTTAAACGACGCCACCATGTGGGCAGGGTCACAACCGTTGAAGTCCACCGATGTGGGGACACCGTGCTCTGCAAACACACACACACACATTTAGTCTGATGTACTGCTGTTCCTGTTGTGTCCTCGGGGGGGGGGGGGGGGGCACTCTGTGTCCTCTGTCCTCACCCTTGTTTGTGTTGAAAGTGCTGATGCAGGGGTTTTTCTCCGTCGGGTTCCACAGTTTGACCGTTCCGTCGGCCGAGCAGGACAGGAGGCGGTTCTTGATGCCGCTGTAAGCCAATCCCCACACAGCATCTGTGTGGCCCGTCCACGACCCCGCCAGAACGCTGGGATCTGATTGGGCAAGAGGAAAAAAAAAAAGGGGGAGGGGTCTGTTATTGTAGTGGAGCTACACGGCTTTTGCTTCTGTACTTTGTGTGTGTGTGTGTGTGTGTGTGTGTGTGTGTGTGTGTGTGTGTGTGTGCCTGTACCGTAGGTGTCGTAGGGGTCCACATTAGAGCTGGGGATGTTCCACCACTGGATGCTCGAGTCGATGCCTCCACTGAAACACTGTTCACCACTGGACGTCATGGCCAACGACAACACTGGACCACTGGAGGAGAAGGAGGGACGGAGAGTGAGAGAGAGGGAGAGGGACCTCTCAAAGCTTTTTACTTGTTGTGTTCACTGCACAAGGTCCTCAGAGACATTACAAACCATCTACAGGCCTTTGACAACACTGAGTGGAAGCAAGTGTGTTCACTATTATGTTACATTAGCTGTGTGTGTGTGTGTGTGTGTGTGTGTACGTACACATGAGCTCTGAATGTGTAGACAGGTTCCACATCAAAAGAGGCACTTCTGTGGAGCAAAAAGAGAAATCTAGTCAGTCACAAATGAACCATCCAGCGTGTCAGTGAACACACCTGGTCAGCAGCAGAGCAGAGGCAGAGCTCCGTCCTGGTGCTCTGGGCTGCACTCGAGCTCTTTGCACAGATTACGTGTGAGACACTGATGAGTCTGTATTTGAAGTTCAGTTAAAATAGTGTCAGAACTGCTGCTGTGAGAAGGAAATGAGATGCTAATGCTGAAGGAAGGGATTTTCCTCTGAAGCAGAGAATCCACAACCGAGCTGCAGCCAGTGAAGGAAACGGTGTGTGAGACACGGCGTGTGCAGTCTGCAGCAGAGGCTCATACACACATGTTCTAACCCACTGAACTGAGCACCCAACTCAGACCAGTCCACATTCTACTGAACAACTAGTTTGCATGTTGTGAGTAACACTTCATGTATGTGGTGCTGCTGCAGCTGCAGAAGAGCGTACAGTCTGGAGGAGGCGGAGTCAGCCCCCACAGAGGGGCAGGATGCAGCAGGTGAAGGGGTTCGACTACAACGCCTAGAAGAACAGGTGTTTATCAGAGCGCTGCTGCAGTGGAAGGTGCACGTGTGTCTGGTGATGGTGTTGATGTACTTTTTGGCAGGAACGGTCTTGGTGAGGTTCCACAGTTTGAGGGTGTGGTCCTCGGACACGGTGACCAGACACGGCTCGACGGGGTGGAAGGCCAGCGCTCGAACGCCGTCAAAGTGGCTCCGCAGCGTGTACTTCGGGTTCCACGTCTTCCTGAACGAAGACTCCTTATTGGACGGCAGCTGTGGCCAATACATGATAGATAATGTGATTACATTGATCAATGAGCGTCTGTGCCCCGACCTCGCTCTGTGCTTGGTTCATGTCTTACATCGTAGCTGTAGTCTGCTTCGTCGTTGGTGACTGTGAGGTCAGCGAGGTCGCCCAAACCCAGCACGCTCTCCAGCACATCGTCTGAACCCCCCAACAGGAAGGACTTACCCCCACCGGGAGGAAACGGTAGAGGCTCCGCTACAGAGAGAAAACCTCACTTTAATTTAACATTTAACTTTCAATTAAAGTCAGAGAAGAAACATCCATTCATCTATTCTCTTTTTTCAAAAATTCACATGAAGAATTGACATAACTCTTTTTTTGTTCAAAACAGGACCCGACTGGATGATAACTATCCTCCACCTGAACACCAGCATTTTGATTGGCTGGGACATGTGAAGGTAAACGTATAAGTCTCTCAGTTTTAGTGTTTTCAGATCTGCCAAGACAAATCTCACCCAGGTGGAAAACCAACCAGCCCAGGCGTCTCTCACCCCACTCTGTCCCGTCTCCGGAGCTCCGAGCCTCGCCTGCTCCCTCTCCGTCCTCCGCCGTCACCAGGAAGTCAAACTCCTTCAGAGCCTCCTCCGTGTCGGCGTCATCCTCTGATGCCAAGCCCTCGTTCCCCACCTGGAGGAGGAGGAGGACAGAACATCATAGAGTGAGGACAAGAAGTGGAAGGATGGAAGGAAAGGAAAGGAGGGAGCAAAGGTGGAGGAGGGACAGACAACAGAAGAGATGAGATAGGGATGTGTCCGAGGACCACACCTTCAATGTGTGTGTGTGTGTGTGTGTGTGTACCTTGGTCTTGGGTTTCTTGGGTCGGTGGTGCTTGTCGGTGCTGATGTCATCCATCAGGTCTCCCTCCTCATCCTCTTCTTCGTCACTGTCCTCTGCGTTCTCCAGGAAGTTGAATGTCTCCAGAACGTCACCTGGACTCCTGCACACAAAAACACACAGATGGAAAGTTACGACCAGTGTGAGACCTCTGACCCCCAGGAACTCTGTGTGAGTGTGTGTGTGTGTGTGTGTGTGTGTGTGTGTGTGTGTGTGTGTGTGTGTGTGTGTGTACCTCTTGCTGTCCTTGCGGCGCTCCGTCCCATTGATCAGGTGCTGCAGGTTCTTGTTCTCCACAGATCCGTTCTGCTCGGAGCCCGACAGGCCGAGCAGAGAGCGAACCCTCTGAGTGCGAACGTCCAGGATGGTGTCTGTGTATCCTACTTCCTGCAGGTACCTGGACACACAGACAGGCAAGAGCTCTATGTCACATTGAACTGAGGATCTTTGTATGGTTTGGTTTTTAGAAAAAGGCATTTAAGGAATTTGAAGCAGATGAAGTTTGGATTTAAATTCTTGAAAAAAGAAACGATTATCATTAACAGTGTGATGTCTTCCATCTTTCTGTTCCTCGTAAGAACTGAACTGGGGAAGAAAGCGCTCAGTTTTGCTGCTCCAACAGCGTGGAACTCTATACAGACTGAACTGAAGCTCTCAGAGCTCATCTCACTGGGAGCGTTTCGATCCTTGCTGATGGATAAACAGCGTGAAACCATTAAGCAGTGCCTGTGTTTCTGAATAGTTTTGTATGTTTAATAATCAAATCCTTGTGAAAGAGATCATGATCTCAATGGTTTTTTTTACCTGGTTAAAAACAAACAAACAAACAAAAAAAACAGTGGCAGAAGAATTTCCTGTCCAGTGACCAATCACTGCAGCTCTACCTTTACAGGTATTTGTCAATATCTCATGACATGTTAAAGATTAAACAATTCATCGGAAAAATAATCGACAGGTTTGTTCCTGATTCAGACCAGTAAGTCCAGTAATTAACATTCATTCAATATATTTGTTTGGATTTTTTTGAGTGACAGCTGTTTTCCTTCAGATCCTCTGACAAAATCTACCTGAAAACTAACCATAAAGCCGATTAGTCGTGCTGTCAGAAAACCTGGAGTCCAGGTGACGCCAGCACACAGCCTGGGTCTGAACAGTGAAACCATGTGAGCTCTTACTGTCTGAGGAGTTGTCTTCCTTGTTTCCAGGTGAGCTGACTGTTGGCAGGAACAGCAGAGACCTCTGAGTCTTTGGTGTCTGAAAGACAAACACACACAATAAAGAAAATCTGTAACAACGTGAGAAAAGAAAATTAATGTATAACCGTGTGCACAGATAGTGAATATCTGTGAATCACCTGCATCCATTCATAACCCATCAATGCATCGTACTAATGCAGCTTCTTCCCTCTCTCCTAGTTTTGTATCTTCTCTCCTGTTGCTTTCTGCAGGTTCTTGTGTCACTGGATCTGGATCTAACTGTTATTGTGATTTGGCGCTATATAAATAAAACTGAATTGAATTGTGTGAGATGTAGCCTCCATAGAGACGAAGGATCTTAACTTTGCATTAAGTTTAAATGTCTGGAGAGAGAGAGTGAGACTGGTGCATCTTTATTTTAAACATGAAGGAGAAGTGGAAGGAAAGAAGAAGAAAATGAAAGCAGGGTGTAAAGCTGAGAAGCAGCGAGAGAAGAGATTAAAGGTAGACTACGCAGGAATTACTCCGACTGGGCTCCTCCTCCTCCTCGGCTCCGCCCAGCTCTGCAGGCAGACACCGAAATGTTCAGCCTGTATATCAAGAGCCTGCAGCGCAAAACTTACAGCTGCAAATAGAAATGTTCACATTTCAAAAACTACTAAAGGAAGATGAGAGCGTAAGCAGCGTGAAGTTTGTGTCTGACGTGAAGAATAAAGGCTTCAGAGGGTGAGACCCAGCTGAACCTGAGTCCGAGCCATCAGGCCCACCAGGTCTCCTCCCGCTGCTCTGTCATCACCCACCTGATTCAAAGCTTGGCATCTTCATCTCCCCTTGATTTAACTCTGTTCCATATTTTAACTTGTGATATTTTGCTCTGAGGAGGAAAGAAAAGAAAATATTTGTATCACCACCAACAGATCACAAGGTTTCAACAGTTCAAGGAAAATTCATCAGTGTTCATCAAAATGTTAAACAGCTTCTTTACTGAGTCGAGTGGCTTCAGTCTTTTCTCATTTACAGACATGTTTAATTATCTTTTAATAGCTGGAACAGTAAGAGATATTAAAGTAATTAGCAGAGCTACACAGGTCAGTAACTTCATACCTCAAAACAAAAGGTATCCTATATAAATCATGTCATAACTGGTGTCCTATATTATTCTGTGGCTTGTTTTATAGTCGATGGTATCATGTTACTTTTACATGTACACAGTTATATCTCCATTAATCAACTCATCAATAAGTCGAACATTTGAACAGACAGCAGGTGCTGCAGTTCCCACTGTCAGAGACTGGGTCTGTTTCATCCCTGACAGTTTCCCAGGAGCACGTGAACGCACCACAGCTGCAGCCTTCGATCAGTGTTTGCTTCATTACATCAGAACTTTGACTTACGGTTGTTTGAACATGACCGACTGAGGAAATCATTCAAAAATCTGATCGAAGATTTAGAAAACGATCAGCGATGACAGGAAGTATTTGTAATAAAAAGACTGACACATTACAGAGCAGCATTATGACACAGAATCAGCATCAGTTTTGAAAGACACTTCTTACCTTTCCTGTTTTAAAGCGTATTCTAACATTTTTATTCTTCTAACCAGGTCGTTCTTCAGGTTCTCCTGACCTTTCCTCTCTCCCTGCAGGAACGCTATCCTGGCCTGGAGAGACACAGAAGATTTGTTCACGTCGTCGTCCACCAGACTGCACAAGATATTCAGGAGTTAAAGGTGAAATCATGAGGCTGCTGTTCATGAAGCAGTCCAGCTCCAACTCCTCAGACTCATGACACACAGACATCAAACACACACACAGACGCTCAGTGCAGATAAATGTCCACACTTCAGCGGCGATGGCAAAGTAAGGAACAAAGATGAGGCTGTTTGTCGACTCTGTGTGAAGCTGTTTGACTCTACAACGATAAGAAATCTGCTGACTCAGCTGACATTTCATAGACTAAACGACTCATTTGTAGCCCCACTCTCTACCACAGCGTCTGAGTCCACTGAAGACGATGGACGGACGGATTCGTCAGGCGTCCCCTCCAAAACACAGACTGCTCATCAGGAAACTGAATAACAGAATACAGACAAGACTGAGTGTCGTCAGTCAACATCACATCCCCTCCATCAATCTTCAGCCTGTCTGTCTGACTGACCACACCTGTCTCACTGCACAGCCCATCTGTCTGTCTTTCTGTCCATCTGTGAGCAGCTGCTCCTGAAACCCAATACTGACCAAGACCGAGGCTATTTATACACACACACACACACACACACACACACACACACACACACACACACACACACACACACACACACACACACACACACGCAGACACCTGAGTGCTCTCTGCCAAGGTGCCCATGGCAACTGGGGGGATTCAGAGGCAAACTGGGGGTCACGACTTCCCCCAGAGGTCCTCCCCCAGAGAGACAGACACAGAGAGTGAACTGGGATGTCTGGGAGGAGGATTACATAACAGACCACACTAATTCAGCCCTACTCTGATTGGCTGACTCTATGACTGACAGCCACAGCTCCACACCACCCCATACATACTGACATACCAGAAGAGAGAGAGCGAGAGAGAGAGTGGTTGTGTGTGTGTGTGTGTGTGTGTGTGTGTGTGTGTGTGTGTGTGTGTGTGTGTAAACAACCCAACGTCTGAACCATGTTCAGGGTTTCACCAGCAGAGACAGACAAAGAAAAAATTCTCCAAAAACACTGGATCACCGTCAACAGATCAGTGACGTCACTGTGAGTCAATAACAGTTACAGCCATCGCTCTCTCTCTCTCTCTCACACACACACAGCTTTTACTGCCACTCATCCTTTAGTATATGTGTACAGGTCCAGTCGATGGTGTTGGTGGGTTCCTGTCTTCCTGTGTGTGTTGACCTGCGTCACTCAGTCTAATGTTTGCTTAATGTTTGCTGTGTCACTGCACTTTGAGCCAAAGCTCATCGCTCCTGCTGTTACACATCCATGAAAACATACAGAACACTTCATGTCTTCAGATCCACACAAAAAACACAACCCGAAAAAATATCTTTACAAGCTGCGAGGAGCTCTTGGAACTAACGAAAACACTTTGAACAGACTTTGCGAAAACATGCCGACCTCGCATCAACGTCAGTTGGGACAAAGTGATTTGGCTCCAAAGCATCAGATGTCCAACAAAACTAAGTGATAAGAAGTGTAAGAAGATCGTAAACAAAAGGAGACGACAACAAGCCTCTGCTCAGACGGAAGCAGCCGGGCGAGTACGAGGAAAGACCAACCGTTACCGTGAGCTCGAAACCAAGCAGACAAAACAAGTTTGCACAGAATCACTGAATCTCTGCTGAGTGAAGAATATTCACGCAGACCTGCCCTGAAATATCAGGATATTATTTTAGAGCAATGTTCTCCACCCCTATTTCAGAATGAATCTGACTGATCCTCAGACCAGTTCAAGCTGTCAAGACGAGCCTTCACCTGCTGGATTTGTGATCCTGCAGTTTGAGGTTGACAAACGTCTGAACGGTGTTTTTGTCTGGCACAATAATGTGAGAGCAGCTCGATTCACAGCAGCCACTTCATTTGGATCTGAAGAGTTTTCTAGCGTGTTCTCAGTTCAGGACTGAAGTCACACCACCCCCCCGGACAGTGCACCTGGTGAACATGAATCAAGCGCCCCTTCGGGAGCTGCAGTGAGAGGGAGTGAGGTCAGAGCACGGGGCTGACGATGAAGAAGTGAGCTCACCGGCCCAGATTTACCAGGCTGACAGATCAGGCTGAGCTGGAGGGGGTGAGAACGCCATTCACCTGAACAACTGCATCCTCCAAACACACACACACACACACACACACACACACACACACACAGCTTAAAAGAACAAGAGACAAATACTGCAAAATAATGGACGTCTAAATAACTACAGTACAAAGTTTAAACGAACAAGAAAAAGCCGCCATGTTGCTTTAATCATCTTCATTTTGTGACTGACAGGCAGTTGAACCTCAGCCAGTGTGTGTGTGTGTGTGGAGTTATTTCGGGCCGGTCTACTTTTAGCGTCCAGCTGGGATCGGGCTGTCAGAGCAGGGCCCAGTAGGCCAGGCTGCCTAATTACAGCCTGCCGTCCTGCAGCCCTGCCCTCTTTACCAAAACATGGAGTCACCACGACGCTGCTCCACCTCTCGATTCACGTCGGCCTGAGGCACCTCCCCAGGTAAACAGGGTGACCTTTGACCTTCTGGTTACAAGTCTCAGTGCATCAAATGTGTGTTTTCTTTGTACAACATTGAGACGGTGGGTGTCGAGCAGTTCAGCGTGGCTAAAGAAGAGCTGTTTAACTGCTGGTCTGGTCTGAACCACTTCAAGCTCGTCTTTACGGTTCATTTTATTTGAGCCAAAAAATGAGGGTACGATGGTAGCTTGGCAATCTCACAAACAAGAAGACATCGAAGCATATTTATGGAGGTTTCTTTGGGAGTGATCGGAGCTCATGATAACCTCGAGAAGTGTAGGTCACAGTACGTCCGAGCTCCGTGTGTGCAGCTGATCAGCATCTTTACTGGAGACTGAAGCAGGAAGTTTGGCCTCCTGACGTCTCCTCACTTCCTGCAGCTCGCTCTGATGGCAACAGATACAGACTGAGCATCAATATTTTACAGCTCAGGTCCTTTTAACAAGGCCAGACCATAAAACTCATGTGCTGCTTCCTGTGGAGCTTTAACAGGGCGGATCTCATCTTCACTGCTGCCACTCTACAGCTCAATCACCTGATTTCAAATGATTGCTGAACCTGCTGCGCCACAACAACCCGTTCTGTACAGACAGACTGTGAAGGAGAAGCCGGGCGATGCTGCACAGCATCGAGATCCTTCCTGGATAAAACCATGTTGAAAGTGCATGCAGGGCACAATCTGTCCCCTCTGCCCAGTTTACACAGCAAACATGAACACACTGAACCAATCAGATCATCTCACTGTGCTGGAGAAAAGACCACAGAGACTCAGACAGAAAACACGTCAGGGTTTCACCAAAAACACAATGGACAGCCACATCTGTGAGTAAATACAGCTCAATGTGGGCTGATGATCAACATCACACAAATAAAACAACCTTTATACCTCCCTGTACCTATAACCAAACCTTTATACTAGTATTTAATGTCAATAATGAGGCACTTCCTGTGTTTCTATCTTCGGCTGTTTGAAGTCCAGTCAGTCCCAGAAAGTAAAGGAAGACTCGGCCTGAGTTCAGCTCTTTAGAGTGTTTGTGTCTGAAGATTAGGCAAATTAGACCAATGAGGGATTTAAAAATCATTTGTGTGGTTTGACATGGGTTTTGGAACAACATCAGAATCATCATGGTGTTTACTGTTGACTGACTGATGTTTGAATGACAACAGACATGTCGGATGTCTATCTGCTGAAAATTTGAGAAATATTTTATCTGATTGTTTCTCCACTTTAGTGCAGAAACAACTGAAACGGCATGAAAACAAAATGCTTATTTCACATTCGCTGGAAAGTCAGCTGTACGAAGACCAATAATATCAAAACAGACTGACAAGTCCAATCTCAATCTTGATGCCTGTGACAACCAGCAGTGACAATAACACAGACCCACTCATGAGTTCATCATTCTCATCTACACACTTTGCCGTTCGATTGCATGTACTGTATTAAACAATGAATCGACTGTGACTTAAAAATGACGATTTATCTGGGAACCAAGTGAACAACAAACTCCACCCTCAAAGTTTCTGCACCATCAGAAAGAATCAAGGATTCAATTAATGCCACTGATCTCTGAAACACTCAGTCATTTAATGATAAATGAACTGGATTTAATTACTGGTCAGTAACGTCTGTTGTTGTAGGTCAGTCTTGGTGAGTCTTTGTATGGAAGTAACAGAATACACAGCCATTGGCCTGGAACCACAAGGGTTAAATCCGATGCTTAAAAATCTAACCTGAACTTTCTACAACTCCTAAAAATTCTAATGAAAATGAGCTACGCTCTCCAAAGTATTTCCTGAGCATGTATGAGTTTTTATTGCCTTGACTGTTCGTTGGCTCTCCTGCCACAGTAAAGGTTAACAGGCCAGAACGTCGACACCTGTGCTCATTTGTTCTGCTCAGACTTCAGCAGCCGTGTGTGTGTGTTCGACTCTTATCAGGAACTCTGACAGAGTCATGCTGAAGGCATCCAGTGTCACAACGCAACAAGTCAGAGCAGAGCAAACAGTGTGTACTGAGACCCTGTCATTACACACACACACACACACACACACACACACTTGAGTCTGCCTGCTGCAGGGTGTGTTATGACAAAGACATGAACTGGCCCACATTTCACATATTTCAGCACTCCATCTCCGTCCAACACACAATCAGAGAGAAACTAAAGCCTGAGTGAACAAATGTAGACTCTGACACACACACTGAGGAAGGTCTGATGGAAGAAACACACAGAGGTAGAAATGAGAAATATTAACATCTTTGCGACTTGCAGGAGCTCACGTCATCAGGTAACTCAAGGGTTAAAAATGTTGTCCACTGACAACTTAATGCTACAGTCATTACATTTAGGTTTAATCAAAATGAACTAAAGCTTCCTATGAGATAAGTTGAATATATCAAAGCCTTGCTGCATTTAAAAGTACTGTCTGCAGTGGAGACACAGCAGATGAGGAGTTCAGGTCCATGCAGGTCTGGGTGAGGTGCTGGTTCCAGGGTGCTATACCATCAGTGTTGGTCCCTGTCGTCCGCATCGAGGGCTGCACTGATCTGACTCTCCAGAACAGATCCAGCACCTCACTAACCTTCTTAAGCAAACTGGATATCAGCTGTGACATAACGAGCCAAAGTCACATACATTTGCTCAATGTAAGATTTTTTACACTGTGAGTTCCATTCACTCAGTTCTGCCTCAGTTCTCAGCACCACAGAAACACTGGCTTCATGTTCAAGGTTCCCCTGAAGAACAGATCTCACATTTGGGAAAAGAAGTGAACTGGTATCACATCAGTACTCTGGTATTGGTAAAGAAACCGTAATCGTTAACTAACACAGAACAAATATGATGCAGTTGCAGATACGGATTATTATCTTACGTCTCCTTTGTTGTGATTTTAATAGTTAATATTCAGCTACCAATGAGGACTGGGGATGTACCTAATTACTGACGGGATGTTTTGGGCAGAAAAGTTGAGAAACCACGTGATCAATGAGGCTGTGTTACTCTCAGCTAAGCTACCAGACACACGAAGCTGCCAACACGTTTAACACTCTCGTTTAATCTCCATTAAGGCGTTTGAAGACGTCTTCAAACACGAAGCGGCTCCGTCAGAAACATTCGCTGGGTCACCGGCGCCCAGCTGCTTGTCAGACAGCTACAGGAGCTAACGCTCCGTCCGGCCGCCTCACAGCCGCACGAACCAAGATGGCTGCACCGAGATTAGCTGACAGTCAGCTGGATTCACTTCTGCTTTACTGGCACTGACTCCATGTCCACAATGAGACGGTTCAGTGTTAACAACGAGTCTAAACTCACGAGCTAACGAAGACAACAGCGGTGAATGCTAAGTGCTAAGTTTCCATTTGACAGCGCCGTGAAGCTAGCAGTTAGCACTAACGGTAAATTAGCACATTCCGCTATTCGAGCTCCGAGCCGTTAGCTTAGCCGCCTAGCCAGCTAGGTTACAAACATTTGGTTAGCCGTGAACGTTAGCGGTAGATTTTATAGCTACTCTTATTAATAATCCACAATTTGCCCCGCTAAATAGGAAATGTTTGTGATTCTAGACAAACAGCCTGTTTAACCAGCAGCGCTGAACTGGGCAGCCTCCCCGGCTGTTGTTGTTCTTAGCTTCGGTTAGCCCGATCGGCTCTCCGTGCTAAGCTAGCGGTGCTAACCTGGAGCTCGGCCCGCTCCACCTCCCAGTGCGCTCTCTCCATCTCGAACCGGGCCCACTCGTGCTGGATGTAGTGCAGGATGCCGGGGATTGTGTACTGCTGCTGCGGCCGAGGCAGCTCGTCCTGCTGGTGCGGCACCATGACTCCTCCGCCACCGCCTCCTATAGGCGGGTTAGCGCCGCCGTTGTTGCCCTGCTGCTGCTGCTGCGGCGGCGGAGGCTGCCGCGGGGCTCCCGCTCCGACCCCTCCTCCTCCGCCGGGCTGCTCATCCATGTTTTTTTTTTTTTTTTTTTTTTTTTTTTTTTTAGAAAAGTAGAAGGAAAGTCCCAGACAGCAGCGGCCCGCTGAAGGATTCCCGTCCCCCCTGGATCCCGGTTCTCCGCTCCGTGTCTGTGGCGCTGGCTCCGCCGCGGCGTGTGAGGCTGCTGGCCCCCGGAGGGCTGCGCTGAGTGCGGCTGCTGTCGGACGCGGTGTCGCTGTGTGGATCTATCCGGCCGCCATTACTGCTCCGAGTCTCTGCTGGACGCGACGACCGCGGAGGGAGAAACCGGCGCGATGCATGACGGGAAACAAACATCCTGCTTTTCCCGTCATCCAAATCCACTACGTGACGTTCAAATAAAGGGAAAACGTAGGAAATCACACCGCCGCCTGGACTCAGATTCTACCAGCAGGGGAAACTTGAGTCCAGCTTCCAGCGGGTTCTAGTAAAGACCGAGGAGTTTGTCTTTATCGACTCATGTTCGACTTTAATGTGGTACATAAAATATACATCCACGTCTTTGTGTTGAGGTTGAAAAATAAACACATAAACAGGATCACAGATTAGTGAGATTCTGGTAGTTAATGTACTTTTGGTGACAATAACCAACAAACCACCAGCTATTCCAGTATTATATTATATTTATGAGGATACAGGAAACTAAATACAAATCAAAGCAAGGAAATTTAATTTAATTTAAAGACTCTGTGTGTAAGATTTGAAATGTACAACTTTGTCGCCACCCAGTGGTCGTTTGAATAAAACACAGTGACAGATTCTGTCCCTCACTGAACTTTGGATGATTTTTAGGCCCGATTTTAAACGTTCTGAACAATCAAAATATGATCATTCTATATTCCGAATGTAAGACCACAAACATATTGTAAATGTTATGATTTCAAGAGGAATTTGTTTGAATATTGATGTTTAGTCTTTTCATCACTTTACATGTTTTATAAACTCTTACATTCAACACTGAAAAAGTTCATACAATTAAATGATAGAGTTTTATTTTTGAAAACATCTAGAATGAATTTGTTGACGCACACTTTGTGGTTCATTTAAAGAATTTTATTTACCGTCTGGAGTTCACCATTATAACAAAAAGAGAGCGATGGCGGACATAGTCCACGCCACGCCACGCTGCGGTCAAAAACAACAAGTCTCTGGTAGGCGCCACACCTGTGCCAATTAGTGTGGCCTTAAATAAACAGCTTTCTGGGCCACAGCACCACACACTGGTTGTTGCTTGAAATGGCTCCAACAAACTTTATTTATTTTTATCTTACTGGAGAATTTTTAAAAACTATTTTTAAAGATTTGATTGGACCCTACTTTGATAGAGTTTAACGCTTTTGTCGAGTAAAATTGAAAAGAACAACAACAGCAAAAATCTGAAAGTACATTTTGTTTCTTCATTCACAGTGGTTTGTTTTCCTGCCATAATAAAGCCAGTACACTCGGTGAACGCACCACACAAGGGCTTCACTGAGCATGCGTTAAAAATGCTAACAGCTTAGTTAGCTTCGTATCGTTGGTAACTGAAAACTCTTGTTCCTTTAAAACATTTTAATTCAACTACAGTTTGACAGTGAGCGTCTGAGCGGCTGTTTTAAAAGAAGCTAGCAGCAGCTAGCTTGTTGTTGTTAGCCTGTGATGGGGCTCAGTTAGCTTCAGCTACGCTACAAGCTAAAAGCTGCAGGTCAGTCGGACAAACTTTAACGACACTAAACCGGTAAAAGGCCCGAATTAACGGACACGTTGAGGCCTTCAGCTTGAATTAATGTCCGGTTATTAACGGTTGTAAACTGGACACAGGAAACTGTGTGATGTTTATTTTTCTATTATTTTTATAATATTTTTTGTACTTGTAACAGAGTATTTCTACACAGTGGCACCAGTACTTTAAGTGTATGATCTAAGTACTTCTGCCACCTTCTCAACCTTTGACCTTGTTTTCCAGACTCTTTGTCACAGGCAGCAGAAGTTTTCACAGAACCAAGCAAAGGTTGACTGAAAGGATGACTCGACTGTCAGGACAGGCTGCGATGCCTCAGGCTGTCTCACTGAGTTTGTCTCTGTTTGTGAGCAGGGATGATCAAGTTTGTGCTGATGGTGAACCGGCAGGGTCAGACCAGACTGTCCAGGTACTACCAACCCGTGGAGCTGAGCAGGAGAGCCGGGCTGGAGGCCGAAGTGGTTCGATGCTGCCTGAGTCGAAAGAAGGACCAGGTCTGTCTGTCTCTCTGTCTGCCTGTCTGTCTGTCTGTCAGACCGTCTCTGTCTGCCTGCCTGTCTGTCTGTCAGACCGTCTCTGTCTGCCTGCCTGTCTGTCTGTCTGACTGTCTCTATCTGTCTCTCTATCTGCCTGCCTGCCTGTCTGTCTGTCAGACTGTCTCTCTGTCTGTCTGCCTGTCTGTCTGTCTGACCGTCTCTGTCTGTCTGCCTCTGTCTCTCTGTCTATCTGTCTGCCTCTGTCTCTCTGTCTGCCTGCCTGCCTGTCTGTCTGTCGGACCGTCTGCCTGCCTGTCTGTCTGTCTGACCGTCTGTCTGCCTGTGTCTGTCTGTCTCTCTGTCTGCCTGCCTGTCTGTCTGTCTGCCTGCCCGCCTGTCTGTCTGTCTGCCTGCCTGCCTGTCTGAAGTTCACACAGTGTAAAAACAGTGGAATGTTCCTTTAACCTTTCTCTTGCCTGCTTCTTCCCAGTGTTCCTTTGTGGAGTATAAAGACTTTAAGCTGGTCTATCGTCAGTATGCTGCTCTGTACATCGTGGTGGCAGTCACAGACAGCGAGGTGAGAATCACACCTGCCCTGTTTGAATTGACAGGTGAAGAAAAACTGCAGCAGCCGCTTTAGGAAATGATCGAACCTTTACAAGTCAGACAGAAGTGAGAGACAGACAAACATGATGCTTTGAGTCTGAACACATATCGAATAAAAGCTGCCATGTTTTATCAGAACTACTTTATATCCAGTCAGCTGCTTGGTCTTGTGGTTCAACCTGAGGGGTCGGCCCCTCCAAAGGTCGTCACGATTCATGGAGAGAAAAGAAGAAAAAACAAAGTTCTGATTCAAAAATCTGATTTCAGTTTCTGGACTTTTCTCTCATCTTTGACTTTCAGGGGAATGTGGGATATTGAATTTTAATCTGTCAGATGAATGTAGTGAAGTATAAAGTACGAGTGTAGTTCAGTTCACTGAACTGTATTTTTCCCCGAGTCGCCTCTGAGATGTGGAGTAGAACGTAGAAAATGGAAATAGAGAAGTACCTTAAAATGGTGCAGACACTTGTAGCTGATGTGTGTGTGTGACGTGTGTCCGCAGAACGAGCTGTCCGTCTACGAGCTGGTTCATAACTTTGTGGAGGTTTTGGATAAATACTTCAGCCGGGTGGTGAGTTCAGACGTTTCCTGTGTCAGTTCAGACTGAAGCCATCAGACAGACGGCAGCAGTCTAAACTGTGTTTGTGTTTGTGTCCCAACAGAGCGAACTGGACGTATCCTTTCATCCCTCTGTCCATCAACACTTTGTATTTTATTAGTTTAGGTTCTTTGACTCCGTGTTTCATCAGATCATGTTCAACCTGGACCGAGTCCACATCATCCTGGACGAGATGATCCAGAACGGACACATCGTGGAGACAAACAAGAGCCGCGTCCTGGCGCCGCTCACTGCCCTCGACAAGATGGCCGACGGCTGAGACTCCAAACCTCAGACTGTTTGAGACGGACGTCAGCGGGTGCAGACTGAACGGAATCAAAGACTGTCCGAAGGTGCAGCTGTTGTGATGCTGATCAAACATGAACTCTGTGGAACGTGACCATGTGGGCTGTTTTTACTCTCTAAGACCACGGACGGATCCAAGCCTCATTTCATCCAAATTACAAACAACATTTGAATTATGTTTGTATGACACCAGTCAGATTTGTGGTGGTGGCTGGATGAAGCCTCCTGATGCTTCAGCAGCAGCAGCAGCAGCAGCACAGTGACATGTGGCGGCTCGTGGAACCTGCAGCTGCTCTCAGTCTGACAGGTGAAGGTTCTGAGATCTGCTGTCGTTCACGAGCTCGGTAGTTCATGTTATTGTGCAACATGTTACAGTAAACGCTTCGTCCACAGACCACAGGACTCCGGCTTTACTTCATACTTTGCAAACATTTTAATGATTATTTTTTTGGAGCATACACATTTGAAAATATCTGTTTACCTCAAACTGCAACTTGAGTTAAATAAATGTTTATAATATACAAAGAAAATACAAGGGAGAGCAGAGCTTCTTACATTTGTTTTTTCTCTTCAGATGTGCCTCGCACACAACCAGTGTTTTTGTCTCTATAGCTTCATTGTAAAAGAACACCAAATGCACTCTGACCTTTGACCTCTACAGCTGGTCAGAAACAACCCAAGAACTGTCGCACACACACAGAAACGAAAAGCAATAAAACTAAATAAAAACGAAAAGAGGAGGAGGAGGCGAAGAAGAAGCATGATTGTTTGAGGGAGGAGGAACTGAAAACAGAAGCTACGAGTCAAACCAGACCATAAACTGAGGACAGACAGCAGGAGGAGGAGGAGGGTCCACACACACACACACACACACACACACACACACACACACACACACACAGCTCAGCTGAGGAGGAGGAGGATGATGAGGGTGATGAAGATGAGGGAGGGAGGTTCAGGATGTGAGCTTTAGTTGCTGTCTGCAACATGAATCCTCCTCGTCCTCCAGCGGGCGGTCAGTCAGTCGGCTGGTTTGGATTGGCTGGCTGATCTGTCAATCACGCGGCGGGCGGCGAGACAGACTCGAGGAGCATGCTCAGTGTGGCGGCGGTGGCGGTCAGTTGAGGTGGAAGCCTTTCTCCATGGTGGCAGCTAACAGACGCTCCCTCATGATGTCCTCAGAGGAATACTCCGGAAGCTTCAGGTAGTGAACGCACGTGTTGACTGATGGGTAACTGGAGTCTGTGGCGTCGACCTGCGGGAGGCAGCGGCCAATCAGAATCACACAACAAGAGGCAGGAGTCGGTTAATCTCAGACTTGATTCATAAACAATGACAGAAGCAGCAGACGAGTGGCTGCGCTCGGCCGTGAGGAAGAGGAGCCAGTGAACAAATCAATAACAGATGAAGCAGAGAGGAGCAGGAGGAGCAAGAATGTGAGAGGAGGAGAAGAAGAAGGAGCCGGTTTCAGCACCTGTCTGTGCAGATTCACACACAGAGCCACTCACCTTCCTGACGATGGTGAGGCGGGGGTGCAGGTTGGCGAGGCCACCGGGGGGCAGCGTGGAGCAGCCGGTGGTGAACTGCAGGAAAGCTTTTCTCTCATCGGACGACATCCCACATAAGACTCTGACGAAGCGCAGGAAGCCGGGACTGAAGGAGACAGACAGCTCACGTTAACACTGGGAAACATCAGGAATCCAAACAGCAGACACTGTGTGGGGGGGCAGACCTGTCTCTGGTGTAACCCAGCTTTGGTTCAGTGTAGTTGATGATGTCATCAGCAGTCCAGGAAGGTGATTGGTTCCCACAGAGGATCATCTGAACCTCCTTATGGCTGAAAGAGCTCAACTTCTCCATCGGAAACACTCGATTAAAACCCTCTGAGGAGACGAGGAGAGGAGGGTAGGAGACAAGGGAGGAGGGGAGGGAGGAGGAGAGGAGGAGACCAGGGAGGAGGGGAGGAGGCGAGGGAGGAGAGGAGGAGACCAGGGAGGAGAGGAGGAGACCAGGGAGGAGGGGAGGAGAGAAGGAGACGAGGAGAGGAGAGGAGGAGACGAGGGAGGAGAGGAGGAGGCGAGGGAGGAGAGGAGGAGGCGAGGGAGGAGAGGAGGAGACGAGGGAGGAGAGGAGGAGACGAGGGAGGAAATGATGGAGGAGAGGAGGAGACGAGGGAGGAGAACCATGTCAGTTCATGTGATGTGAAGAAAAACAGCAGCAGCTGTAGAAGAGAAGCTCTGTGTGTTTTTATTGCATCATGATGACAGAAACATAAACTCATCAGATGAGTGACCTGCAGACCAGATCAGGATCCAGATCCACCAGGATTAAAGTGGTGTCCTGAAGGAGGAGTTAAACTAAGGAGGTGCACAGTGAAGACCACCTCCTCCATCATGCTCGCACCTGAACGCAGCCTTAATCTCACTTCACTGTTACTGAGAACAGATCAATGACTGAGGAGAGAGAGAG
>JBBMOC010000191.1:2969-28740 GCA_037975185.1 Centropyge bicolor | reverse complement strand
TAGTTAGTCCAGAAGCAGCACTGTTCTACTGTGAACGTCCAGGTGAGCTTCCTCCTGTTTACATCACCAAAGTGCTGCGTTCAGTCGGTGGACGCCTCGACTAATGCTAACTCATGAAAACTCGCCATTAACCACCGACCCTGTTACTGTTGCAGTACTCCCGCTCCCTGGCCGCTACAGTGCAGTATTAGTATGGTAATATTGCAGTACTCACTGGCAGTACTCATGACGTTCCTGCCCAGCGTGTTGGTGTTGTTGTCGCTGCTGCTGCGGCTCAGGTTCATGTTGTTGGTGGCGTTGGTGCGTGACATGTTGGGTGCGCGGCGGACGAAGGACTCCATGAGGCTGGCCTCCCTCGATGACAGGTTGGGTACGCTGGCGCTAGAGCTCATGGGAGCGCCGGCGGCCAGCAGGGAGCTGACGGACAGACGGGCGTTAGCTGCCGAGCACAGAGGCCTCTGGGAAGGCGTGTCCTTGCTGGACGACTCGGACACCGAGCTGACGTCGGGGGAGCTCACGCTCACCAGCCCCATGGAGATGGCCGTTGCCGGGTCGGCGGCCGCCGTGGAGGAGTCCTTGTTTCTGGTTTCGTCTCCGGGGGCAGACGTGTCGGCGGTGAGCGTGCCGGAGCTGGACGCTGAGCCGGACCCGCCCTCCGCTGCGGAGGACAGCACGACGATCGGCTCCTGTTGCAGTCCTTCGGAGCCGCCCCCGCCCCCCGTCACTCCCCCCACCCCGGAGCCCTGGTCCAGCAGCAGCCCCTCGGCCCTCCTCTCCAGCCGCAGACCCCCCGCGCCCGGCAGCCCCGCGGACGAGCTCAGGCTGATGTCGGAGGAAGAGGCGACGCTGCAGACGGAGCTGCTGCTGCCCTTCCTGCTGGAGGAGCTGGCCCCGCCCAGCGACGCGGCCCCGCCCTTGTCGGGACAGTTATTTTTCACCAGGCTGCTCCACGACTGCTGCTGCGAGGAGGACGAGGTGGAGGAGGACGAGGAGGAGGTGGTGGTGGTGGTGCCGCCGCTGGCCGCCGGCGTCACAGAGGGTCCCACCGTGGAGGAGGCGGGGCCTGAAACAGTGGATGAGACAGGTTTGGGTGACGGCGCTGTGGCAGCCGACTCAGGGTCGTACCCTGGAGCAAGCTTGAGGTCAAACTTCCCTTCAGCGCCCATACGGTAAGAGTTAGAGCCGCCAGCATCCCAGGTTACATCAATCCAGCCTGGATGGACAGAGAGATAGGAGGGAGACGGACGGATGGATGTCAGAGACCCGGCAGAGAGAGAGAGAGAGACAGACAGAGAGGTAGGTAGAGGGAGGTAGACAGACAGCAGAGAAGCAGCTTACAGTCAGAGCAGCTCCACACTGGACCAGATCACTGCACGATACTTCCCTTTAAAGTCACATGAGCATCTATTTAAATCTAATGAGGACATATTGTAGAATATCTTTCAATGTCCTTTCAGTGGACAACTGCTCATCTCTTGTCAGGTTTGTTTAGATGAAGCAGCTGTCTCTATTACATACATCATATTGAAGTCTTAGTCTTCAGTGGCACAAATGTATTTATTGTATTTTTGTCTGTTTTTTGCTTTATGTGACACTCATTCAAGCACAGGCTGGGTTTTATTATTTCAAGTATCACAATGAACACTAAGACTGGGACATAAACCTCAACACTGTCGAATACTGACTGAGGCACCACAAATGTATTTTATTGGGTTCCATGTTTTATTTCCATGTAAGGTCTTGATAATCATTGTTTTAGTATTGGCACCAAAAGCACTTGTTGATAAATGGCTGATTAATTAACCTCGTACGTCATCCAATGAGGATGAAGAATTTATCCTCCTGGTTTTTTGCAGGTATTACGATGCAGTTGCTTTGAATGTATTTATATATTAAACTATTTTAGTAGGATGCAACATAAATGTAAAAAGTGAAGTTCAATATCTGCAGAGCAGCTCAGCTCTGACTCTGAGTGATGGGGCGATATTATCTCACTTAATATTTCATTGCTCAAAGCAACAAGCACGTGTGTACATGAGGTCCTTATTGGGAAGCAGGGCTTTAAGGATCCATGTGTCCACTGGATGAGCTTTTGGTCCAGGTGGAGCGATGAGAGAGAAAAATATGAACACAGTCACAGAAAATGACAATCAAAGCAAAAGTAGAAAATATTTCTGGCAAATGCAAAGCGTCAAAGCCACAAAGAAAGAAATCAAATTAAGAAACAATAATAATCCTGCTTCATGATTTTAAAATGATAATCGACAGAGCTGCCAGTGACGTCTCCATGCGCTCAGCTCACTGACAGAACATCAGGTCCGAATCAAAACACAGAGACACCGAGAGGAGCGAGAGGCAGGGAGGAAGAGGAGAGGAGGAGGAGGAAGGAGGGGGCTTGTTACTTCCTGCACAAACGTGACCTGCAGGTCTGATTTCACTGACTGTCCAGGTGAACTGCTGCTGCTTCAGACGCTCACTGTGTCAGGTTAGTCAGAAACACGTTCTGTGAGCCGACTGAGTCAGTACAGAGAGAGACTACAGAGAGAGACTACAGAGCTCAACATCTTTCACAACCTGCGCTGGGGTCGGAGGCCACTGGTTCACGCCATCGAAGCCAGTGAAAGAGATACAGTTCCTTCACTTTCACTTTCAAAAAGCATCGAACTGATGAGGTGTCAGTGTGTGTGGTGTCAGCCCCCCCTGACAGACACAGGCACCAGGACTGACACTGGGCGTCAGGTGCAGCAGCTGCTGGTTTCACCTCCTGCAGTGACTCATTATGGAGGAAAACCGAACCGAGCGGATCAGAATCTGTTCGGCCTTCCACAACTTGTTCAGTGACGTGGACCAATAGGAGCACAGAGCTTTTCACCTGTAAACATGGTGACGTGAAAGAGGAAGCACGACGTTGGTGCGGCGAGGTGGATCTGTGAGGCACAGGAGAGCTCACAGTCCATTTATCCGTCTTTGTTTCTGAGGTCAGAGGTCAGTCCCCAGAACCATGACATCACGCAGGTTGTGAGAGATGGTGAGCTATGATTGGTCAGAGTCCAACGTGTCGTGTGTCGCGTCTCTGAACAGAGAAATACGTGCAGTCTGAACCCAACAGTCGCTGCTGATATCAAAGAACCATCATGACATCATCACAGTGAATTCCCCCGCTGTGGACGAATAACGACGAATCTTATCTGATCGTAACCGTCAAGAGCTTCTTCCAGACGTGTGTTTCAAGTTGTCGACACTGGATCCATCTTACTGTCTGTCCATCACTGTCGTCCGCTGACAGCTCAGGTCACACTCACACTTTTCACATGTCGCCGCAACCCGAAACCTCTTTTTAGCCTCTCACAATCTGAAGCGCAGCCTTGTGTAAAACTGCAGCTGGCCTACACGCGGCTCCGTCCCTGAACGCATCCTTCCCTCTGCAGCTGGCCTACACGCAGCTCCGTCCCTGAACGCATCCTTCCCTCTGCAGCTGGCCTACACGCGGCTCCGTCCCTGAACGCATCCTTCCCTCTGCAGCGGGTGCACACACAGTGTCAGGAGGCGCAGACTGACTCACTGCAGCTGGAAACCAGAGTCGGCTGTTTGCTGCATTTAAAAACTGAGGAGCAGTGAGCTGTAATGATGAACGTCGGCAGGTGTCAGACTGCCGTGAGAAGGTACCGTCATTACTCGTGAGCTAAGTGTAAGCTGAGCGAGCAGTCGTCAGTGGCAGCGCCACCCGACGGCGGACTGTGTCCAGTCACCGGACAGATGTGTCAGAGCTGGTGTTCATGTTGACGGTCATGTGGAGGAAAGTTCAGGGAGAGAAAGGTTAATGCAGAGGTGCTTCTTCCTTCTTACAGGAACCTGCAGAGTTTAGATCCTGTGTAACAGAATGAAGATGATCAAAGAGTAAAACATGGGCGTTGACTGTGGGCAGGTATCTGAACCAGCAAAGAGAGAACAACCTGCATTCTGTATCTCAGAATTTAGACAAATGTTAAACTTCTACACGACATGAATTAGGAGAAATTTAAATTTAAAGCAAACGTGCAGAAGACTTTGTCAGTTTAGAGTCTGTGGTGATTTATGAAGCAGCACTGGTTCAACCATCTTTCACCTCATGTCTGTATCTTCTGTCCATCTGTGCTCGTTTGCTTCCTGTGTCCGAATAAAGAGTTTGATCTAAAGTTAAAACTAAATGTGAGCGTCTGAATGTCAAACTCTGAAAATACAAGCTCTCAAATTCAGAACTTGCTGGCACAATTATCTCCCCACAGTGGAGCCTCTGAGCACAGAGACAGAGAGCCAGACCCTGACGAACAAACCTGAAGAGGAGACAAGGTGTTAAACATGACATCAGGTTATGACGGAGCGGTTCAGCTGGTTCATGGATCCGTGCTCCTCTGCAGCTGCAGGACGAGTGATCACAAGCGAGGACGAGCTTGGTCTCTGTCTTACCGTTGTGAGCCTCTCCGGTGACGGTGCCCTCTCCGGCCGGGTTGCCGTCCTGGTCTCGCCACTTCCAGTCGATGCCGCGGACGACCCGCGCCCCCGGGACGATGTACTTCATCACTTGGGAACGAAAGAGACGGCGCTGGCGACGGAGGTTGGCCTCTGCCTCCTTCACAGCTTTACCTGAGGGGCAGCACAGATTTGTAAATGACACAGAGGAAGTGAGTGAAACGAGTGAAACATACAGGCTCAGATAACAGTCAGTAACATTCTGAGCTCATAAGATATTTGACATGATTTAAAAGGCAGTAGTTGTGACTCACATATTGTAAACCTGTAAAAAAAGCCTTGAGTTTGTCAGTGTGGGTGTGGCCTGATTAATGCACTCATCTACTCTCCAGTAATCTCATGTACTCGTCATATAAAAGGTGACTGATGGAAACCGGCAGTTCCTTTCATTTCAACAAAATTTCAGAAGTGTGTTGAAGCTTTTCTCAATATCATAAGGGGACAAATGAAAGAAGTGTCGGCGGCCTCACCGAGCTGGTCCTCACAGACGGCGGTGACGGTGCCGTACAGCTCGAGTCCGGACAGAGACAGGTAGTGAGTCTGACCGCTGGCGTTCTTCCCCATCTGCTTGATCCTGATGTGTCTCCACCCCTGCTTCTCCTCTTTGGACGGGTCCAGAGGCCATGTGGCCGTCGACCTGACACACACACACACACAGAGACAGACACACAGAGACAGACACACACACACACACACACACACACACAGAGTTAGATGATAACTGTAGGATTAGTGGGCAAATCTAGGTATTTTCTCCCACTTGCTGATAAGAATGTCTTCACAAAATGTGCTGAAACAACTGTCCATGGCAGTCGACTGACTGAGCCGTTTATTGGCACATGTCGTACCCCGGTTCGTTGAGGCTGCAGTCGTCTACGTGGGTGTAGAGAGTCGTCCAGTTCTGACCGTCCTTCGACACCTGAAACACCCAGTTCCTCAGTGCAGAGCGGCCGTACCCCCTGCAGGAGGAGGAGGAGCAGAAACACCAGCTGTGTTCAATTTGCTTCGATTTGGTTTGTTACCGTGCATGTTTGGAGATGTGCGCTTGTTTTATCACCTGGCGTGTCTCAGGGTGTACGCTGAAGGAATGACCCAGAGGCCGAGGTCGACGGCGAACCAGGCGTTCTTGTCGTCGTTGGTGTGGCAATTCAGGGCGGAGCTATCCCGACTCAGGATATCCTCCAACCGCCCGTAGGGGAGGTTCCGCCCCTCTGATGATGTCACCACCACCAGGCCATAAGCAGCCGGATTTACCCACTCATAGGCTGTCCTGAAGTGAACAGAAATACGGTCTGATTAGAAAAATAAAATGATGCTGTAAAATGCTCCTGACTTTAGCTCATAAAGATTTACAGTTATAGAGTGTAACCTCATCAACTCACTTGGCATTGGTTCCCACCCAGTAGATGATTCCATTCTCATCAAAATCATGTTGATGTCTGAACGTGAAAGTCTGTCCTTCCCTCAGCTTCCTCACGAAGACGAAGGACGAGCGCTCGAAGTCGTACCACTGCTTTGCCACCTGCAGGACGAAGAGGAGGAGGAGGAGGGAGATGAGTAAAATGAGTAGAGCCGACGCCTTTGATCGTTGATGCATCACAGTTACATATCTGTGCGTGTGTTCAGTGTGTCCTCACCATCTTCAGCAGGTACTGCTCGAGAGACTCCACAGTAGCGAGCGGCTCCATCTTCAACATGCGGCCGGTCCGGTCGATCAGAGCTGTCTCACCGGGCGCTCGCTCCAGACGGAACCGCAACCTCCTCGTCAAGATCTGATGAAAACAAACACACCCCATTAAGTTTGTTCTACAGAAGACGTCAACAGCAACCAACAGTTTCCCCTAGAGCACACCTGGATCCAGGACACAGCGACTCACCTGCAGGTTGTATGAGGAGCCTGGAGTGTCGTACAGGTGCAGAGGTAGGCGTTCTATTGACTCCAGGACAGCTATCAGTT
Source organism: Centropyge bicolor (assembly GCA_037975185.1). Classification (NCBI taxonomy): domain Eukaryota; kingdom Metazoa; phylum Chordata; class Actinopteri; family Pomacanthidae; genus Centropyge; species Centropyge bicolor. Next base: position 22,274 of record JBBMOC010000191.1, on the reverse strand, counting down.
TACGGATTAAGGCAACAGCTGGTCGGCTGCAAACACACACACACAGGTGTCACACAGTTCAGGTGTAATCTGACAGTACTTAAATAAAGCCCCTTCACACCCACGCAGACACACAGGTGCTGTGACATGTTCTGCTTCATTCGAGCTCTGTCCCGGTCTGTGTGGACAGACAGTGCCTGACTGACACACCTGTCACTCTCATGTGGCCTTGTTGCAAATGTAAAACGTTGGAAATTGCTCGTGCTCAGTGTGCTGGACAAAAACTAGGTTATGCAACATGTCTCCCATCAAATTAAAAGGCAAACATTCTCAGAGCTGTTCTGAACAGTGACACTGGGGTCGAGTGACATCACATCTTTCCTAGCTGTGACTGGAGGTCTAATGAGGCAGAGTCATTCAACACCTGTGTGGGTGTGCAGGGCCTCGAGTCAGGATGTCAGCTGCCGTTTGTCACGTTACCTTTCATCGTCTTCATTCTCGCTGAAAGCCGCTTTAAAGACATTGATCCTCTCCATTAAAGGCTTACAATCATGTTTCAGGTCCAGTTCCACACTCTGCACAGACGGAGACGTCTCGGTTACTTTCTACATCTTTTAATGACACAGCCAAATCTTAAGGTGAAAACACGACGTACTGCAGCTTTAAAAGAGCACTCACATTGTTAAGGACAGTGAACAGAGCCTGGACCAGGCCACTGCTACACATCTCATAAGGAGAAATCGTGTTTTCATCCTTCAAAACTACGATCAGGTTCTCCAGAGCAGTTTTCATCAGGTCCCTCCACGTGTTCTCCCCTTCAATGCACTGTTAACACACACACACAAAATATATAAGAACAAAGCAAAAAGAGCAACTACAGCTTTAATTCCAGATTATTTACAAATTCCAAAGTGTGTGTGTGTGTGTGTGTACCTGTGGGTTGGTGTGCAGCTCCCAGGCGGACTCCAGCTGTGTGGAGATGTTCCTCAGGGTGACCACCACTCCTCGGGGCATGCTCTCCACAGCTTTGAAGTGATCGTCGTACAGCTCCCTCGCCATGCTCTTCACCTTCTGCTTCGTCTTCTCCAGCTTCGACTTCAGCTTTCTGCCTCGCTTCCCCGTCCAGCCCGTCACAAACTCAGAGCCTGCACACACAAACACACAGCAGGCCGTGTCAGCAGAAAGCTCGGTGACCAGCTTTGGCACAGCCTGATGCGACTGCTTTTGATCCAGCTGATCACAGAGACGTCTGAAGGAGAGTGAGAGACTGTCAGCTGTGGAAGGACACAGGAACTTCACCCGTCTGTTTCCAGCTGACAGTTCACTCAGTCAGAGGTGAGTCTGCCGCCTTGTTTTCCTTCATATCCTGTCAGTTACTTCTGAACGTAACAGTCATGGTGTTTACTAAAGTTACTTTCCTATTTTAATCATTTCTAACCGTTTAGTTTGCTGCGCATGGAATTCACCCAATGACTGTTGAATGCTCTTAATGCAGTAACTTTGCTTTTCTATTGGAATGAGCTCTAGATTTGTTGCATTGCTGCAGTGAGGGTGTGTTGCTGTTTCAGAGGCCTGAATGAAGTTCCCATGTGAATGGAACCAACAGGAACATGCATGCGACTGATGTGCCGTTTCTGATCAATATAAAGTGGAAGATTTGAAACTTTGCAGAGTTTCTGAGTTTCTGTTGACGTGTTTTTGCGGTGGAAATCTGAGACACACCCAGCGAGGTCTCTGCGGTGAAGGAGTGTTTGGTTCCCCTGTTGGACTCAAAGACGAATCCCGGCAGGTCTTCCTTCAGGATGGTGGCCTGCTGCCCGTCTGAGTTGTGGATGGCGATCTCTCCGTCCTTCAGGCAGGTCAGAGACCAGTTGCCCACCGTTAGCTTAGTGGGACCCACACTGGACAGGATGGGCTGACTGGCTGTCACTGGTTTCACTTGGCTCCTCGCCCGCTGCAGCTTCTCCAGGAACTCGCTGCGAGACTCTGCACGAGCAGAGGACATGAGGGGACGAGCAGAGAGAGGAGAGAGAGCTCTGTCAGAGCAACAAAGAGAACTGCAGATCGGCCAGTGCTCTGTGTGTGTTCTGAGTTTGTTCTGCGTACCGGAGCTGTCAGACCCCCCCTCCGGACTCCCGCTGGAGTACATGGTGGCCAGCTTCCCGTCCAGGATGAAGCGGAACCAGCCGTTGGAGCCGTTGGAGAGCTCGAGCGCAGCGGCGTCCGACCAGATGTAGAGACAGTCCCTCCCTCTGATGATGGACCAGTCCTTCCAGTGATACGGCTTCCCCTGCTGGATCTCCCTCGCATCCTCCTGCACCTCCTCCTCCTGCAAACAATGCATTCAGTTCCATATTCAAAGTCCCAGGAAAACTTCACATTGGCCAAAAACGTACTGTGTTTACAGCTGAAATTACTGCTTTTATTAACAGATAAACTGTACTTGTGTTTGAGTCATGTGAACTGACAAAGGAGACGTCGTTAAAGTGAGTGTAGGAGAGACACAGCAGAGACTGTCAGACAGGTCAAGTTTTAAAGGAGGATTCTGTAGTTCAGGACTTCCCTTCGTGACATCACTGTGTCCTCAGATTTCAGCTACTGTGTTAGATTGTTGTTAGTAATTACTGCTCAGCTCGTAAAGGAACAGGCACTGTGAGGTTCACACTCTACCTTCTCAGGTTTGGCTTCGTCCTCGTTCTCGTCATCGGACGCCGGTCCGGCCAGGGTGGACACCTTGTTGATGACGCCCAGTCGAGCCAGCTGGTCCAGGAAAACGTCTCCACCTTTATCCACCAGATCTCTGATGATCTGCAGAGCCAGGAGGTGACCGTCGTCGTCGTCCTGAGACACAAAGGTTCAGTGCTTTCACATCACTTTTCTAGCCATTAGTACGATTCGTTATCCCCGACTGCAGCAATAAAAATGGCAGAGCAAACTTTGCCAGCCAGCAAGTGGACCGTGAGTTGGTGACAGGAGTGTGTGTGTGTGTGTGTGTGTGTGTGTGTGTGTGTGTGTGTGTGTACCTCCTGATCGAGGACAGTGGCTGTGATCTCCACCAGCACAGTGGGAAGGTTGTGTCCCGTCTCGCTGTCACACACCTCCTTCAGCAGGATTTCACTGCTGTAGTGAACCATCTTCCTGATCAGAGCCAGACTGGCTTTCCTGAATACACACAACCAAAATACAGCCAGCTGTCATGTCTGCACTCTTTCACACATTCAAACCTTCTTTCACAGTGAACTAGTTGCTTTTCTTTTGCAAAGAAAAAGACATTTTCCAGCAGGTTCAGTTCTTCTAACTGAGCCGGTCAGCTGACAGAACATGAGCCAATGACAGGCAGCCGGCTCAAAGTGCACTTCACCTTTAATCACCTCTAATTCAACTAAGCCTCGGACTGTTGTGTTTGTGTTGCATCTCTCCTTGATGAAATCAATGAGGTGACTTTTATTGTGTATTCAATAACCTCTAAAACGTACAGTTCAGAGTTGTCCCACCACAGCCCGGCTCAGTTTACCTAATAGAAGGCAGCATGGTTTGCTGAAAGGTTTGTGCAAAAACAGGCAGAAGTCTCCTCAGGTAGATGGGAGCCATCTCTGGGTCTCCTTTGGGCTCACTGCCCTCCTCCTCCTCCTTGTTCACATCTTTCTTCTTCTTGTCATCACCCTTGTTCACTGGACACATCCAGTCTCCTGTAACACACACACACACACACACACACAGTTATTATCTCACACCTTCTGTGTCAATAAATCACCTGGAAGACTTGGTTTATACAAAAGAAGATCAGATGCTCAATCACTGTGAGCTGTTGACAGAGGACACAGCAGCTTCTGATGCATGTTCACCAGATAAAAGACAACAGTTTCATTTGTAGTTTGGCAAACTCACAGACAACAGTTAATAGAATGAGACAGTTGGACACATGAAGGTCACGTCGATGGGACATTCTGTTGTAAAGGGGGTCGCTGCATTTTATTTAACCTGTATGAATGTATTCATCTCAGCTCTGCTGCCACACAGAGACAGTCTCCAGCTTTAGGAAACGCAGCACGGCAGCAGCAGCGTTGGACAGTTCACAGTAGTATTATAGGTTCACTAACCAGGGGACTGCAGTATAGCCACCACCTCACTGTGGCCTCTCTCCCTGGCCTTGTCCAGGGGGGTCTTCCCATCCTCGTCTCTCAGGTCAGGGTTGGCTCCATGACGCAGCAGAGTCTGCACACAGACACACACACACAGACACACACACACACACACACACACACACACACAGACACAGACACAGACACAGACACACACACACAGACACACACACACACACACACAGTTGAGAGCTAACTACCTGAAAGGATCAATCACCCAACTCTGACAGCCTCATGCTGTTTTACAGTGTGTCCACTCTGTGGATCTGTGTGTGCTACCTTGGCCACTTGTGGACGTCCGAAACAGGCAGCGTAGTGTAGTGAGGATGACCTCTGACCTCTGTTGACGTCAGCACCCCTCTCACAGAGAAACTCCACCTGGAACAACAACAAACATGCGGTTGGTCAAAGTGAAGTTACAGAAAAGTAGCAGCTACTGTGGCAAAGTGGGAAGAGCTCAGTGTTTGTGTTCATTTCTTATTTACCATTTCCTGTGTGCCAAAAGCTGAAGCCCAGTTAAGCAGCGTTTGTCCAACATCATCCATGAAGTTCACTTCAAAAGCTGCAACAGAAAGCAGGAAGCTTATGTTACCGTCAGTGAAAACAAGAACAACCCTTTCAAAGATGACAGCTGCAATTTCTAGCAAAGCGCTGTGACAAAATGATTCGTCAAGATGTAAGATAAGATTGTTCAGGAGCAGACTCCTTCTAGAGTCTGCTGATGCTGCAGTTGTGTTTACCTCCGGTGTCGATGGCGTCGATCAGAGCGTCTGTGTCTTTGCTGCGGATACAGTCGATGAGCTGTCGGTGCGATCGCTCCCCTGAACTGTCCAGGCGTCGCAGGCCGGGGATCCGACCCGTCGACCCCGCGGTGGATTTGGGCAGCGCCTTTCGTCCCTCAAACAGGAGCACGAGCAGCAGGTCCACCAGCCGCATGGTGTCCAGCACGCAGCGCTCGTCTCCTCCCAGAGCCGACTCCATCGAGTCCGGCAGCGCCGAACGCAACAAGTCCTACAGATGGGGCAGAAGGGACGGCTACGTCAGACAATGGTGATTTCTCTGTGGAATCTAAAGGACTAATTTCTGTCCATTTAAAACATGTATTGTTCTTCCTGTTCTCTGTGGGTGTGGGCCTACATGTGTGACGAGCGGCGACCCTCTGCACAGCGTGGACAGCAGGCTGACGATGGTCGACACCTGGTTGCTCAGTTTGGAGTCTGGGGCCGAGGGGGCGGCACCCGTCGAGGTCCGCCCAGGTTTACAGGAAGAGGCGGGGCCAGACACCGTGCCGCCAGCGGCTGCCATGCGGGACAGCAGCTCCTCCGTCAGGCCGTGTTTGGCTAAAGGGGCGGGGTCCACGCCACGGCGAGTGAATCTGTCGGCCAGTGAGGCGAAGCAGCGCAGAGCACCATCTGATACCTGGAGGACAGGAAGTGTTTAGTCTCTCTGAAAAACCAGCTGCTGACAAAAGAAAATGGCGACTCCTTGGCAGTTACCTGGTGGTCCTCGTGTTTGAGGAGGCTGGACAGAGACTCGACGCAGGTCTCCAGAGACGAGTCCTGAGGCTCCATCTTGCTGCAGAGTCGGGACACCACGGCCATGGCTGAGTGCAGAGTGTCTTTATGAACCAGATGACCGCTGTCTCTGATGAAACTCAGCACACAGTTCAGACCCCCGGCCTCGAACACAGCGCCAGACTCCCTGGTACAGATCAGCTCCAGCACCTGGACGACAAACACACACAGACTACAGCTTAGCATGAGACGCTCCCCAGTACAACGACTCAAACATTAAACCTGAACCAGCGATAGTAAACACAGATGAACGAGGTCAGAACTCCTTAATCAAACAGAAAAGTTGAAATGAATGACCGCTCTCCTCCTCACAGACACAAAGAAGGGGAAATGAGCTATTCAGCCATATCTGCCATTTAGTGGATCAAAGTGGAGAAATTTAAAATAACTCATGATCAAACAGCGCCTGACAACATAAAAATAGATGAACTGATGGATAAACAGCTTCGTTCTGCCTTCGTCAGCAGAACAGATCAGAGCTGAGACACAAACAAAGTCAGGCCTGAAGAAAGAACAATCTCTTCTGTGATGTGTATTAATAAACATCTGGAGGCACATGGCCGTGGATCTCCTGCCTGCGGTGGAGCTCAAGAACAACACCGAAACACAGCAGCAGGCTGATCTCTGATCAGTTCTTATCATCCTGGCCTCAGTTCCCACCCTGTTATCTGCCACTGGCCTTGTTCAGGATAATGAGAGAGCAGCAGAGAAATGACAAGTCTGACAAACAGCCACTCTTTGATGAGATTTCACTGGAACAAACACACTGCTGCCGTCTGACCCAGCATGACACAATGATGACATCACAGCCCCGAACGACACGCTAACGAGATAAAAACAGTGAAGCCTGCACACCTATGCTCTCTGAGCCTTTTCATCAGGAAGAGCAAAGTGCTGCATCAGTAAGCAAATCTTTCACCTCAGACCAAAAAGACTAAACACTGTTCTTCGTAGTCTTAAACTTTCAGACTCATTGATCTGTTACTTCAGCTAGACTTCCTGAAGGCCCCTGCAAACAGAACAGAAACGTCATTGATTCTGATTCTGACCTGAAGTCTTTCTCCTGTCACTCTGGCTACACATGCGATCTGGCCCCTGCTCCTACCTTGACGCACTGCTCGGCCAGGTCTCTGCTGGTCCTGTTGTTGAGCTCCACCACCACCAGCCGATTGCACAGCGCCTTGATGGCCCCGTCCACTCCCACAATCCTGCGGGTGCACTCGGCGGACACGTCCAGGTAGTAGGTGATGGCTCTGGCTGTGACCTCCAGCACGTTATCGGGAGCGCTCTCGTCCAGGAAGATCTTACAGAGCGCTGGGAGGAACGTCCGAGGAGGACAACTGGAGCAAGAGAGGAGATCACTCATCACTCAACTCCAGACTACCGGCCGCGCTCATCATGTCTGATCAAAACCTGAAAACTCACGTCTCAAAGCAGCGGTCAACGTTGTCCGACATGAGCAGCAGCATGCAGAGCTGCTCCAGAGCGATGAGCTGCATGTCGCGCTCGTCGCCCTGACCCATCTGCAGCCACTCCAGCAGGGTGTCTGGGTCCACGTCCGCCATGGTGGCTAGCCTACAGAGACAAAAAATACATGAAGATAAGATAAGCCTTTATTCATTAGATACAACTGGGCGAAGAGGACCAAGACCTAAACTGTAGATATCTGGTTCACAGGCCTGAATAGACCTGATTTCAGTCCAAATACAGTAAGGGCTCAATTATTAGATACACCTCCGTCCTGCTCTGACAGCCATTTGCATCACCTGATCTCTCACCTGGGTCCCCGTTGGCTACCCGGTCTGGCTCAGTGCCCAATCACTGCTCACAGTCCTGTCGCTGTTTGGGAGTCATCCAACCAACCGGACGGAGGGAGAGAGGAAACACGGACAAGGAGGAAGTTGCTTGCTCTCACAGGGGTTTCTGGGACATGTAGTCTCTTAACCTGCAGACAAAACAATGGGAGGAAGTGAAGGAGACATTTAAATAACTGACACCACAGAAAGAGTAAAAGCCAATGGCCTTATTCACACAGGAATGAAAGTATTGGTTAATCATTCGTGCCGGGGTGAAGCGAATTCGAGGATGACTTCAGCATGAGTCTGTTCATATAAGGTACTGGATAATTCCTGGACTGCAGCTTGTTTATACTGCTGGATTTCAGATCAGGTTCCGACACATTAGAGGCCATAATTAAAAACCCATAATTCATGGAGCTCCGCAGGCAACGAATGCTGGATCAAATCTTTAATTCAGTCTCTCTATCCTCTACAGACAGGGCTGGTCGAGTCATTGAATTTTAATGGCCGATCTATCACCGAACAGCAGACACAATGATGCAGTAAATGTTCTGCAAGTTCAATTGTTAAATGGTTTAAAATAATCACACCATGTTGGATTTTCTGAATCTGCACAACAGACGTCGCTCCCCTTTTAGTAAAAAGTTCTTCTCCCTCATCGTGGCTCGGTTGGATGCCTCCTGCTCTGTATTTACAATCTGAGTCTCTGCCACGTTTTCTTGTCACGCTCTTCTTCTGTGGTGGTGGCGCCACCAACTGTCACCCTCTCTTCATGTGAGAATGTGGTCAGCTGTCCTGCTCCTCAAATCATGTTACCTTTCAAGGCAGCTGGATCAGGAGCTGGATTTTCTTGATCAAACCAGAATCCAGTCGTGATCTGCTTCAAACTTTACCCAGAACACACAGCAGAGGCATTAAACAAGCCAGCAGTGCCATCCCTGTTCCTGGGTGACTGTCGTTTGTAAAGGGATGCAGATAATTCCTGGATGACAGAGCAGCTGCCAAAGCTTTTCACATAGACTTTCTGATCCTCACATGCCAAGATGTTCAGTCCAGAACCGAACGAGCTGCATCGAGAGGTGTGGAAGGTCTGGGATGAAAACAAAACATGATGGAATATATAAAGACTCAAATATGTCCTGTCAAGATGAAAAACCTTGCCATTCATTCCATTCATGTGGCAGTCCTGCAACAGCCAGACTGACAGCAGGACGAAATAGAGCGAAACCGCAGCATGTGTGAGAGGAAGTTTAGGATCTGACGAGCTAATTTAACTCCACGTTGTCGTGGAGCTCTGAACTCTGATGTGGTTTTTCCCTTCAAACAGAGCTGCAGCAAATCACAACCTCACAGCTTTTACACCCTGCCTTTAGTCTGACAGGCGGAGACGTTCAGAGCCACAACACTTCCACAGAACTTCCACCGTCGACTGAAACAGACAGCATGCGAATGAAGCGCCTGGATATGCTAAGCTGACAGTGAGAGGCAGGAGGATCACTGAGTCTACTGTTAGAGAACTCAGCCTTAAGAAAACACGTGCCGAGAGCTTTTACTGAACGTATTAACAGACTGGCAGTCAGACAGTGGAGGCAGACCTGAAACCTCCACAACATAAAATCCTCCCGCTCTTCAACTGAACACAAATGTTCTGCTTTTATCCAAGCTGAAACTCATCTGGCTGTTACACTGGAAATTATAAGAAATAAATCAATGCAAAAACGTAAAAGATCTTTTTGGGAGGGGGAACGTTGTTTGCCAGGTCGCTTAAATAAATGATCTGTGGGGAAGCTTTCTGAAGCCTGATTGTCCTTCGTTTCCGTGGTGAACATTGTTTCTTTGTCTGACAGAACACACAAACATTTCTCCATCATTCAGAGACGTCTGACAGTCCTGAGCAACTACAGCCGCTCACCCACACTGACTCTGACTAATAGGTAGAAATACAGTCAGATGGATAAGATTTCACAAACCTTCTGATTCGTGTTGGAAAAGAAACTTTCATTAAAAGTAGCATAAACACTTCACATGACTCTTAAGTGCTGGGTCAGGAGGATTCTGGGGGATAAAAACAAGGTCAGCACCCAGACGAGGCCGATGATCCTCAGCATCTGCACAACATCTGTGTGAGACACGCAGAAGACTTTAAGGTGTTATGGTGTGTGACAGTGGCACATTTCTCAGATTAAATGATGTTCATTTCAAACCCCGGCAGATCATTTTAATTAGAGACAAGTTTGTAAAGAATATATCGAACAAAAAATTACAAAAGAGAAACGTCTGATCTGTTTGACAAAACAATTTGAACTACAGCTCAACTTTTTCCAGAGCTTTTACCTGCATCCAACAGCATCTACATGTCTAATTATCTGGTTTCTTCAATGACCGAAACACTTCATTGAGCCTGTAAGAATATGTTACCGGTGGGGTTGTATCAGCAGTGCCAGCCCACAGATGCCTCCAGCTGTCTGCGTCTGTCTCGTGACCCTCACCGCCACAGCGGCTCAGGAGTCGTTTGCTTTGACTTGAGACGAGTCGACCAGCTCTCCCACCTCATCTGCATATGGAGATCCAATCATGAGAAGAAGGCACATTAACCGACAGCCGCTCTGATCACAACTGTGGCAGGATTAGTTTCCAGCTCTACACATGCTCCGGACCAGCTGCAGGTTACAGAGCTTCTCCGCTCACATTTTCCTGACTCTCCATAATATGTGAGCACAGCAGCAGGCTAGCAGCTCTGTTGAGCAGCATGGCACTGCAGCACGGCATGCTGGGAGTCTGATGGCTCCCGGCTAAGTTGATTAGGGCCTAATTTGAAGCCAACCGGCCGGTCTGACTGTCTGTCTGGATAGAAACAGGCTGTGCGGGACAGATCCTCTTATCAACAGATTAATCATCACAACTTGCCAGAGAGCGTCCTGACCTCATCCCCCGTCCTCCCCGGCCTGCCCCCTCAGGCCCAGGGCAACCGCAGCAGGACCTTGTGTAGCTGACCCAGCTCAGTCAGTCACAGGGTTTGGCTTTCACCCCTTTAACCCTTCACAGCGTCCTGTGTCCACTTTCTCAGTCCAGATTGAGGTCGATGATCAGCAAAATACACAACACACACACACACACACACACACACACACACACACACACACACACACACACACACACACTTGTTTTCCTCTGCCCATAAAAGTCTGTTCAGTGCTGCCTGGGACTAACAGAACAATAGACGTCATTTCACAACACAGAGGTTCCTCAAACATGAGGTTTCAGCAGCAGCACAGACACAATCCAGACTGAGAGAAACCCAGGTCAAGATCTCACCTGAGTCCAGAACAACAGCCTCATCTGCAGAGTATCAACCACAACACATTCACAACTGAACTGAGTCTGATTATAGAAAATATCACAGACACATTCACAGAATGCTTCTGCTTTTGTTCCTTGATTTAACATTAGCTGACTTTCACCATCGCTCAGTGTTAAACAGTATTTATACAACTGTTCAGTGATGCGTTGGAGAAAAAACGGTTAGACTAACCAAAGTTCTGTATTTTGGTAAGTTTCAGTGAGTTCACTGAGGTTCCACCATCTGAACCAGGGAGGCAGGAAGGACAGGACGAGCCAACGTCTCCTCTCTTGATACGGATTCAGATCAGTATCTGCGATACCAAGGACAGAGCTCCAATGATCTTTTCCCCAAATCTAAAATATGTTTAGCTCATTATGTGGAACTTAAATGGAGTCGGCTGCCGTGACTGACATTTAACGTTGGCAACAAGAAAGGTGTTTGAATTCCCATCACCACGATCAACACGACTGACCTCACTGAGCTGCGAACATTTCATTTCATCACCTGCTGATTTTGATTCCAGTTGAAGAATTGGATGATCTACTGTAAGAAAAATGGCAACGTCTTCAAAAGTCTCATTTTGTCCAGCAGCGGAATCCAGATGATAGAAGCAGCTAATGTTGAGATTCACACTTGAAGAATCGCTCACACTATTAGTATCAAGATCTATTTTCATTCTAACTGACTGGTTTTCATTTCAGCTCCACGGCGATCAGTTTAAAACTGAGAGGGAAATATGTGGTTCATGAACTCAACAGAAAACAAAGTGACAAGTGGCTCAAGTTTAGCTGCAGGTTTTAAACGCGTGCTGAGGTTTGGGAACAAACCAAAGACGAACATTCACCCACATTCAAACTTTTCATTCGTCAGGTAAAAATCTCCAAGTTCTCTGGATGCAGCTCCTTCAAAGTGTCACATCAGGGTAAACGTGTGTTAGACTGAACATCATCGCCATTTACTCCAACAACTGTTTACCCTTCATGTTAGCAGATGAAGCTGGAGATGAAGCTCTCACTACACTTCTGTGATCCAGCTGCTCAGCAGAGGCAGCAGCTAAATGGGACCCACATGCTGACACTGTTCCTGCCGCTTGATCGAGTTTGACTTTCATTAACAGTCGTTTGTATTAAAGCAGAAACAAATCCTTCTTGTTCTCGTGATTTTCCTCCATTTTTTCTTCTTCAACAAACCTTCTTTGTTTCAGACCTGAAACTTGTGCGACGTCAGAAACCGACTGAAAACAAGTGGCCTTACTTCAGATCCGGTGTGAGCCCGGTTTCATCAGCTGTCTGCGGCACAGCGACCCCGTCCTGTCCTCACACACACACCGACACCGGAGAGCCACGTCCTGCCGGGACACGTCCAGCTGTCTGTCCGCTCCAAGTTCCCCAGAGTTTCTGACCGTCGGCTGTTAGCTTCACTCGCACACATGCTAACAAGCTAACGAAGCTGTGCTCGGTCGCTGTGAGGCTGTCAGGCCCGGAAAACTGACAGAAAACAGCCCGGACCCTCCACCAGGACCCGAGCAGGCTCAGACCAGCTCCGGTGTCGGTTTATTATCAGCACAGAACCGATCAGAAGCCGTGCACCGGGGCTAATCTTAGCCGCTCGCAGCTAACGTTAGCTGCTCTGAACGACCAGCGGCTCCTCCGGTTTCTGCCGTTAAACTGTGAATTCATCACCGACACAAAACCTCCACCGACAAACCGCCTCATCAAGACACACAAACAGACTCGTATGTTTTGACCGGGTCGTTAATGCCCACAGAGGGAGACAAAAACGGCCGCGGCCTTGAAGTCCGAACTCGAGCCTCGGGACTCGAGTTCCGGGAGAAGCGCCAGGCCGCAGCCGAGCCGCGGACACGCGCCCGAAGAGACTCCGGCCCCGTCGCGCGTCCACCAGCGGGGCCGGCCACTCACCGTGTTTTCTCCTCGGCACAGAGACGATCAGCGGCGGGCTGAGCGCGGGTCTTCCGGGTGGTTGTTGCGGCTGAAGAGGTGAGTGTGCGGGGCTGAAGTCAGGGAGCTGCCATGTTCTCCGGAGCGGCTCCGAAAAGGTCAGAACGAGAAGCGACGAGCTGAAACTGAACAGAGCGACTGAAATGGAGCCCAGCGCCCCGACGCGTTCAGGAGCTCAGCCTCGGCCCGGAAACACCAGTATCCGCGCGACCAGCTGACGCCTCAGATGATTTTTATTGTCATTTTGGTATATTTTCTTCTTATTTTATAATATTTCATTCTTATTCTAACGTCAGTCAGATATGTTTGTGCCGTTCAGTGTGAACTGTCTGAAAAAAAAAAATAAATGATATAAAGTAAAATACCCATTAAATTTAGTTTGACCAGGATTTTAACAGAAAAGAAGAAATCACGTCTTTACTTTTAACTGCAAATTAGTGTTAAATTACAATCAACAGAAAACGTGACTTTTATTCACCTAAACAAGTTTTCTGATCCTTGCTGAATAAACTCATAATGTACTATATAATGTACTGTAAGATCTTAAATCATCTTCAATGATCATTTTTCATTTTGATGTGATAAACACCGATATGCTGTGACACGGTGTGATTGCACATTTGTGGTAATTCTTTAGTCCTAAAAGCCTGGGTTTCACATGGTTTACAAAAAAACTCCTTGATCACACTTCAGCTTGATTATTGTGGGATTTCCGACGGTACTGAAGGCAGCATCTGTAGCTGACGCAGCTGCCGGCAGAGGGCGCTGCAACATGTTTGTGTCGCACAGCTCAAAGTTTCCAGAGTTGAACAGCTGACACAAAACACAGAAACAAGACAACACGCACCAAGAATTCTGTTTCTATGGTGTCACATCATATACATTTATTATATTTCTAATAAAGCTCACAGCATCTGTAACCGCTGGTTGTCCTTCAACACATAAACTCTTTAAATCAGTTCACATGTTTCTGATCTGGGAGTTTCAGCTTTTTACTCGTCTATATTGATTTGAAGGTCACAGACTTGTTGCTGTATAATCAAACATCTCAACAGGAAATGAGCTCATTAAATCTTCTGCATTGGTTCAGTTTAAAGTTCAGGTTGATGACAGCAAATATCTTATTTTATTTGAATGCCCATTAAATTCAAAACATAACAAAACGTGTTTACAGAAAACCAACAAAATTCAAAATTTGACATTCAGCTTTTTAAAGTGAAACGTCTCAACAACCGTCAGATGGATGGATGAAATGTGGTTCAGACATTCACGCTGCCCTCAGGATGAACTGTAGTAACTTAAATGATCCTCTGACTTTTCCTCTAGCGCCACCATCAGGTCAACACTGTCTGTCCAATGTTTTGGTTTATGATCGAACAGCAGTCATACAATTGATGACAGATGTTCACTGATGACTAACAACTGTTAGCTTATTGCTAACAAGCTAAACAGATGAAAACTGACAAATGAAACTTAAGAATCAAGAAAGACTCATTGAGTCTCTTCATCTGACAAATACAAAGAACCACATCATCACACATCATCACACTGAAGACAAACAAAGAAAACTGGAGGCTGAAATAGAAGAAAAACAGGTTTATTCACTCACAGCCATTAAAAACATGTTAACTCATTCGTTCAGGTCACACCTGTACAGTTCACAGAGCAGTCGGCCAGGTGAGCTTGCACATGCTCACACAGCTGCTCTGTGTGTGTGTGTGTGTGTAGCTGCACGCAGCTCACCTGGTTCAGAACCTTATTGCAGGGAAATCTTTAGTGTTTTTGTTTGACGATGACTGAGATTAAAAGGTAATCATGTCAGAAACATTGTCACTCCTCTCACTGATATGAACATTCACATTTAGACGGTAAAAGTTCTTTAAAACCAGCCGGACGTTCGTTGGTTCAGCTCCCAGACTGCAGACGACTCAAACTGATAAACCACGATGTGCTCGACATCACGACGCTGTAGTGTTGCTAAACTAAAGTGCTGATGACTAAATTGTCCCTCACAGGCCACTGTGGGACTAATAACAATCAGAGACTTCAGATTGTGTCTTCATGTGATTTGTCAGACAAAAATAAACCAACAAATCAACATTTTACTACAAAAATAAAATCCTCTCCGTCATTTTCTGAGCTCCTGTTATCGACATTCACTTGAATGTAAAAGGAAGATGTGTCAACATGACCTTTGACCTCCATTCATTGTTAGTAATGCAGCTTATTCTACTGTCAGATTGTTTTACTACCTAAATCATGACGTACACAGAGACAACAATGATTTCAAAATAAAAGCCTCAAGTGACTGAATATTTCCTTTCACTGACAGACTTGATCAAACAGCACAGACTCGGCAGCTGCTGCTTCGTTCACCTGCACCAGCTGAGAATCAAAACCTCCAAGTCAAAATTCTGAGATTAAAGTCTCATCTGATCATTAAACTGAACATTTTACTTTCAGTTTATTTGAATCACTGGAAAAAAAATTGGACCTGCAAGCAAACACATGAGTCAATCAACTCAACAAACTCAGACAATCCCGTGGAATTCCACCAGAGGGCAGCGTGACAACATGTTTTATATGAAGGTGAAGTTTGAGTTTTTCAAAATGTGCATCGGCGTCAGATTTTCTCTAAAATCAGTGCGACAACACAGGAGCAGATAAAGTGGCATTCGATCCACGCACCAGTCAGCCTAGAGCCACGCCGTGTCATTGCGCCACCTAATGGAGTAAATCTGAATCACAGATTTCTTTTTTATTCTTTGTTGCTCTGGAGCAAAAAGAGGAAATTAAATATTAAAAATGTGTGACAGCATCACATGTTGTCTGTTTTGTTCCAAATTTGAAAAATGTGATCTGAAGAGCAGAATGTGTTGCAGCGCCACCTATGGCTGCATCTGCACCACATCTGCCACTGCAGCTCTGGAGCTCACACCAGTTTGTGGAAGCAGGAGAATCTGGAGCTGAGCGGTTTTCTCCAAAGGCAAATTTTCAAAGAACGTATTGACTGATTTCATCATCAAGTATAAAGTTTAGAGACCGACCGACGGCGTCGCTACATGAAGCTGACCGACAGGAACATGTGGCTCTTTAGTCAGACGTTCAGTAAACACATCATTCACATGAACTTTAGTCTCTGAACTTTGACATTTTCACCTCCTCCCTCAAACTCACTTCTGTGCTGATGTTAGTTTATTTATGCGTGTGTGAAAAACAAAACGCTGAGCTTCAGTTTGTCCTTCAGTTACTTTAGTTTAGTAAAATCAGATCTTTACTTCCTCTTTTTCCATTGGTTTGTGTTCAGGTAGTTGTGAAATAGGAGTTACATTTGAATCAGACTGTCACAGCTGCTGGACTCAGGTCCGTCCACTCTGACTGACCCCAGGTCTGTTTCTCTGTCAGCGACTCGATATTTACAGTCAAATAACAGGTAGCCAACATCTGCACTTTAACCAAAAACAGACTTCTTTCAAAGAAGCAGGAGGAGGTTTCCCTTCACCGATGCCTCACTCTCCCTTTGACTGACGTGGATTCAACCTTCAGACCGACAGGAATGTTACGGCTCCCTGAATCCAGAGTCTGTCCATGTTTCATATTCATCACCTCGAGCTGCTTTCAAAGATTAACAAACATCTGTCGTAACCTCCAGTTAAACAGGAAGATATTGAACTGAAAACAACGACTCTGCTTTGATTCTATCTCCTCATCAACAAATCATTGATATTTCATATCAGCACTGACTATTCATCAAATGATCCATCAGCTCAGGCTGTTTTCTCTTCATTTCACCGCACGGCTGCAACACTGAGCTGATTCACTGATGAAGGCAGAAGGAAACCGACAGATTCAGGTCGATGAGGTCACAGGTGGGGAATTACCTGCTTTGTGTTTGGAGGACACGGAGCCATGAGGTGCACTGACAAAGTGAGTGTTGAGTGTGTGAAGCTGAGGAGATGAAAGGTCGAATCAGCAGCGTTGCTTCTCTGATGTTGCTCTGAATGACGGATAATAACATGAACAATAAGAGTGATGTGTGACTGAGTGACAAGCAGCGCGAAGATTCAAACATCTGGCCAGTGTTTGTGGAAGAGGAAGTGATGTCAGAATGTGTCTGCTGTCATTCCTCCAACATGGCGGCGTGCCCTCCTCATCACTCACATGTCACCCTTCATGTGACAGACAACAGAGAGACAGTGAACGCAGCACAGTGTGTCGGTGACATTAACCTCCCCCCTGCCGCGCCGTGGCCGGTCGTCTCACAGGAAGTTGGTTTTGAGCGTGATGCTGGGGGACGACTTGGCGGCGCTGCGGCCTGCGGTGTTAGCACTGCTAGCTTTAGCGTTCAGACTCTCCTGGTTTCCTCTGACGGCGGCTTCCAGACGAGACTTCAGGTGAGGAGAGGACGTGATGAGGGACCTGAGGGAGACAGAGAGACGTCCAGTCAATCCCAATCTGCTGTTGAAATACGGACGCAGAGATTTGTTTCCCTCTAGATGGAAGCACATGTTTGTCTGTTATACAACTATAATAATAATAATAATAAGAAGAAGAATTCAGTGATGTAGGTGGGGGCTGAACCATGACGCGCTGGACAGCCGTCAGTAAAATCTTCAAATGAATTCTGAAGCGCCCTTTGAATCCCTCTGAGGTCAGGGTGATGACCCTGACGGACGGGTGAACGTGCTTCAGTCTCTGCCTGTGGTAGACTGGATGAAGCTCGTCTCCCTCAGTCTCTTCAGAGACTTGACCTCAGGAACCAGCCTTTCATGTCCGACACGAGCTCAGTTCCCCTGTTGACAGACACTACAGTCACTGTGTGACGCCTGTTACCTGAAGACGGCCGGGTGCTGGGGGCCGAGGCGCATCAGGTCTTTGAGCGCCGCCTCATGGAGAGAGCGGGACGGCGGGGGGGCCGAGCCCAGAGCGTTTTCATCCAGGAGGAAGGAGATGAGGAGGGGCAACAAGATGGCCACCAGCTGAGGACCTGAGGTCAGAGGCACAGTGTCGCTCAGAGAGCTACTAACAGGAAGTGACGTCACGAGTGCACTGACGCACGTTAAAGTACACAGGAGTATTCTTTTACTTGAGTAAAAGTACCAATACTGCACGGCTGGCTGGACTCACGCTGTGACTCGTCTGCAGCCTGGACCACAGCCTCCATGGCTCGGACTCCCTCCAGGACTCCCAGCAGCTCCTCCGGACTCTGAGGACGGCTCCTCTCCACCCTCTGAGGAAGGAACACGTCACATAAGAACCTGTCTGACCTCAGCTGAGACCTGGATTGTCCCACAAGCTGAGACTGTCTGCAGGAGACAAGGAATCGAGCTGGTGCTCAGGTGACTCCAGCTGAAGTTCAGTACCTGGAGGAATCGAACCAGCGGCGGTCCGAGCGCCTGGATGTACGGGACGGCCGTGGTGGGCGGAGCCTGAAACACTGAGGTTAACAGCTGGAAACAGCGACTCACGACCTGCAACACAGACCAGTTCCATGTGTTTGAGCTCATTGTTGAATCTCTTCTCACCGTGGTCAAACCTCACAGGACCTTCCAGTCATAACATGAAAACTGGTTTCAAATGGCATTCCAATGAAATGTGCTCTGTGATTAAAGTCAGTCGGCCCTGGTTTGAATAAAGGTTGGGCTCACATCTATCTATTCTTTAACTAAAAACTGAAGTGATGTCAGCTGCAGTCTGATCCTGTGGTTGTTCTCTCCACGTCAGCCCAGTGTGAGGGAGACTGTCCGTACTCACCAGCGGGTCCTTGGCCTCCATGCCGGCGGCCAAGCGCTGCACACTGAGCGCGTGCAGCGGCTCCACGGTGCAGACGTCAGGACCAGCAGACAGCAGGAAGACGGTCAGAGCTGTGAGCAGACTGACCTGATCCACAGCCGAGTCTGAGGGGAGCGCACACACACACACACACACACACACATTTCTCTCTTACTGTGACCCTGACTGATCTGTGGAGCGTCTGAGCATTATGGAGGTCAGTTTTTCTTATTTCATACTTTGACTTCTTCACCTTCTTATCCTTGCTTCTCCTTCTCACACTAAACATCAGACTGAAATTTGCTCTACATTAATAAACAAGTCAAATGATCTCGGAGCACATCGCATTTCCAAACATGTGTCTGTGGATCAGAGATGGCTGCAGTGTTTCCCACCGGAGTCCCAGAGTCCCAGCAGAGTGTTCAGAGCTGATCTCAGCAGCAGGTTCCAGGCTCCTCGGCTCTTCTCCTGTCGGCTCATCGGAGACGTCGCCACAGTCTTCAGAGCCTGCAGGGCCGCCTGCACCACGGAGCCCGCCGCCGGGGCACCTGGGAAAAAACACACAGAAAAGCACAACAATGTAACAGAACATCACACATGTAAACTCCAGCTTCACTC
This sequence comes from Centropyge bicolor, assembly GCA_037975185.1. Lineage (NCBI taxonomy): Eukaryota > Metazoa > Chordata > Actinopteri > Pomacanthidae > Centropyge > Centropyge bicolor. The sequence goes on along the minus strand of JBBMOC010000191.1, from coordinate 3,089 downwards.
CTGCCTTTATCAGAGAAAATATCCAAGGCACAGACACAGCTGCACTTCATCAATCCAACACAGAGGGGGCTGCCATTTTCAAAAATCAGCCACTGGTCAGCAGTCACACACCTGTTTTAA
>JBBMOC010000190.1:298362-337108 GCA_037975185.1 Centropyge bicolor | reverse complement strand
GTCAGCTTGAGGCTGATCTATCAATATTTCACAGCTCAAGGCTGGAACCACAGGACAACACATATTTACATGGTATCATCTTTATAGTAATCTCCTTGGAATTATCATTTAAATAACATGAGCACTTGCAGAGCTCCTGAATACATCACATAAATATTTGACCTGAACTGCATGTTTATGACTAAACCGGATATCATTGTGCACATGGGGAGGAAATGCCAAAAACATCTAGAGCAAAATGTGAGATAAAAAAATATAAATGAAGACACAAACAAGACAGAATTGAAAGTATGAGACATCGCAATTTGTTCAAGGCAATACATATGTAAAGTGCATCAGTTTCACACATATATATACATTAGGGGTAACTTACGATAGGCGTGTTGTAAAAGAGACCATATCTCATTCTCGGAAGGAGGGAGAAGAAGGCATCTTTGAAACACACCTATGGACGAGTATGAATAAATCAATGAAGTAAGCCTGTAGCCCGGCACAGAAATCAGCTTGTGTATATGCAATGTTGCTGTACATGCATGAGAGTGCAAACATTCCTGTTTGACATTATCAGCTGCTTTCAGAAATATTACAATGACAATGAGGATTTACATTAACAATTAGCTAACATATATCATACATATAAAAACTGCTGGTGGTTGTGGCTTTTCTCAGAGATCATTCAAGGGTTAAACTAAAGGGATTTGAGTGTGTGTTGAGCCAAGGTTGATCATACTGCCTGTGGATACAGCAAACACTACAGTTCCTGTAGTTCCTGTCATGGTTTGCTCCTCTTGTGTTTTGTTGGTTTATTTTCAGTGCATTTTCCAGTCTTTTAGGTTTTGTCCTTTGGTACAGGCATGGCTTCAGTGGCTGGAGGTGTGGCCTGCAGGTGCTGGGTCCCCTCCCCCTTCTCTTAGGTGTCCCTCATTCCACCTAACGACCGGCAGCTTTATGAGCTCTGTGGTTCCACCTGGAAGCTGCTGGATCGTCCCCTCACTTCCTTCCTTCCCTCACTCCTGGTGTATGTTCCTAGTGATCTCTACTGCTCTGTGTTTTATATCTTTCTCCAGTGTTTCCAGCGTCCCCCTTGTTCTCCAGTGTTTGGTCCTACCTTCACCTTCATGTCTCCTCCATCCGGCCTCCAGCCACTGAAGCAGCTCCTCACCTGGACTACTCTTAGTTTGTAGCCTTTTTACTCTTTTTTCTGTCAGTCCTGGAGTTTTTTGTGTTCCAATAAATCCTTTTCTCTCAGTTCCCCCTGGTCTGTGTGTTGCTCTTGGGTCCAGCAAAAACCGAACTTGTGACAGTTCCTCACTTGCAGTAACAACATTCTCAAACCTTTAAATAACGTCCACGTACTAAAACAACCCATTTGGTTGGTATTTCTAAACAAACATACTTGAGTAATTGATGAGTTACAAAGATGGGGCATTCAATGACCTCCCAAAGGAGATATGATACCTACTCTTTTGGAGTCATAGGTCTTCAGATGGATGATGTCATGCTCTGAGAAAGCCCTCCATGTTTCACTGAATAGGTCTCCATAAGCATAGTAACTCTGGGGAGAGACATTAAAAAGAAGAGAACAAATGTTAACTTAATTAATGTTACATCTGAAGCAACAAACAAAAGCTATAAACTTATAATCAGCTCCAGCCTTCAGCAGTGCCAGAGTTAGTCATCTGTTTTCAAACTCTGCTGGTTGTCCTTTTCTGAAGTTTTGGCTTTCTAACAAATGTGTTATCACACTGTTATCTGGCAGCCTGCTGCTGTTTGGACTGCAGTGTGCAGTTTGTGCTGAAAGGTCGCTGCTTTCCTTTTCCCTCATAGTTTTCTCTCCCTTCTGCCTCCCATTTCTCTCTCTCTCTCTTTCCCTTTTCCTCTTTAACCACTTTGCACAGAGGAGGGAACAATGGGCCGGATAAGGCTGTCCGTAAAAGCATTCTGTTTTTCAGCTTGTGTTTCCCGTTGATGTCTTCACCAGGCACATATGCCACTGACTTGTTCAACAAAAGCTCTGGCTGCAGCATGCTGCTCGGCTTTCTCACAGTGCCCAAATCCACCCACAGTTTTCAGACAGAAAGCTAACACATTTCACTCTGTCTGCCAAAATATTCCTAATCAAAATAGTCTCATGTATCTGTAGCGTTGGAAATCTTCAGTTGTATCTTTGTGATCCAAGAACATATCCAGTGTGTGACATTTTTCTACATTTATCAAACACATCTTTACTGATTGATTGTACCCACCGTGTCCCACATGATGATGTTGATATCTGAGCTGAAGGAGTTGTTAATGTGCTGGGAGATGTAGAGGTTGACAAAGTCACAGAAGTGGTGGTACATGTTCACCCCTGTTCCAAAAACACACAATTATTAGTTTTGTCACAATCATGTCACAATGCGTGTGTGATGGCAGAGGCCACACAGGGTGCACACACTCACCTGACTTTCAGCATTCTTTCTACTTTCCAGCCATGTCAGAGGGGGTTTTGAGTTTAGTGAGGTTTTCCTTTGTATAAGTTTTAGTTTATGTCCATTTTGTTTCCCCCGTTTGTGTTAATTGGTTTGGCCAGACAAGTATATATGTTCCCTTGTGTTTCATTGTGTCAGGTCAGTTTGGTGAGCACCCTGTTTTGTTGCTGTTATTTTGAGTAGAGTTATTTTTTGCTGACCTCTTTTAGAGGCCTTGATTTTGAATTCTTGGTTTATATTGTTTGCTTCTTTTTGGGTTAATAAAAACCTTTTCCTTTTCAACAAACTGCTTGGTCCCTGACACCGTGCTATTGAACATTGTAGACATGAACTGACTGCAGCAACATCTTCATCCAGCATCTAGCCTCAAACAAGTGAATGTGCACACATGTAGAAAGAGCATGTGTACTGTGCTTTATTATGGTGTATTACAAAGAAAGATTTTAGCTACTTGTTTAAACTGAGTTGTGTAAATCCTCCTGACTTACCAGCATCCAGTTTCATGAAAACAGTGGGTTTTTCAATGATGAGGTCACAATGTCCATTCTCTATGGGATGGAAGTCCAGCTCTGTGTATGTCTGAAGCTCAGCATACCTACAAACAGCAGCACATCAATGTAGTACTGTCAATGGAACTGCAAAGACTCTGCATTAACATGGTACAGGTGACACAGCAGACAAACATTATAAACCTAAAACATTTAGAATAGTTTGCAACAGTGATTTGATAGGATTATAAGCCTGATAATAACTGAAAATGATGCCTTCATACAAATGTTACTTTCGATCAGGGCTTGGAGGTGTGCTCTGAGAATAAAAAAAACAGTCTGCCATTGACAATTACATTTCAACGAGCTACAAGAGAGAGAATCTCTGAAAGTTTTAGCACTCTATGACATGTCTCTTCAAAACAAAGCAGGCTGCTTCCAGCACAGACATTTCTATTCAAATATCAAGTGTAGACTTTCCCCATGGGAACATAGGGAAATCACTTGATTGTTGCAGCAACTCTCTGTTTATAAAGAAGGAAAAGTCAACCGAGCCAGCCAGGAGTCGAACCTAGAATCTTCTGATCCGTAGTCAGACGCGTTATCCATTGCGCCACTAGCCCACTGATGAGCCAACAGACCACTGTGTGCCTCACAGACACTGTGTGTTGGAGCAGGCTGGCTCATTCTGCTTGATAATGATTGATAATGTGACGGCAATTTGTATCATCCAATTGGTGTTTTTACACAGCATTTGATTTCAGGAAGGGATAGGCCATAGATAATTATCTCTGGGAAGAAAAAAAAGTGATGTGACTCTAAGAGCTGTTACATTTTGTGTCTTCATGCTTGGCTGTCACAGTCACAGTGCGGTGCACACACACACACACAGACACTGTACGTAGAGTGATGCTCGGGATGCCAAATCAAAGTTCACTAATGCAAGTTCTGCCTGGAAACTTTGATCTACACTTCACTGGCACACTGTAGCTGGAAGACCTGCCTGCGTCCTTTAAATCAAGAGTCTGGGAACAATCTGGGTCCCTGGTCCTCTACGACAGTAACAGAAAGAGAGTTGTGGATAAAACAAGTAAATCATGTCGGCGTTGCTCCACAATTGTAGATAAAAAGAAACGTATCCTTATGCATTTTGTCCTGCTGTTCTGCACAAGCAGGTGGGACTGAACCTGCCAGTGCACTATTTGTGACACAACACAAATCCCTGGTGGTCTAGTGGTTAGGATTCGGCGCTCTCACCGCCGCGGCCCGGGTTCGATTCCCGGTCAGGGAACACTTACTTTATGTGAAACTATGTGAACATCACTGCTCATTAGCTGCTTACTACTAGCGAGTACTACTCATTTCAGAAAGTCATGAAAACAGATAGAGGATTGTTTGAACTGTTATGAGAGGTAAGTAAAATCCAGAAGATTAGGAAAGCTGTGTCGTCATCTGTGCTAACATCATGTTCACATGTGTGGCTCACACAGACATCAGCTTTCTCACACAGGGTTAATGGAGTTAATCTTAAAGTGCCCGAGAAAGGATTTTTAACAACTGCAATATCTCTCAATAACTATAACAACTCAAACATGATAGAAAATACCATTACTGGATCATAACTAATTAACAACAAACAGAACATGTTTAATAATTCGTTTTGTTTCTTTCATTTGTTCAGTCAACAAGTTTCTCTGGCAGGGGAAGACTTAGAGGCTCCGACTCCTTTTGTTATTCTGTTGTTCTCTATGCATTTGTATGTGTAACAGTTGTCTACAGAGCTTTGCATCTTTCAGATTTTCTCCACACTGTCTCTACAATGGAGAAGCAGCTGGTGCAGCTCAGACTAAACATGGCCTGTAACTGTTTGTTCTCCAGGCAGGACATTAGCCGCCTTAAGCTGTAGAAAACATTAAAGCCCACAGATGCATGGTCAGCAAAAAAGGGTACTTCATCATTGTACTTCATCACCACCTAGTGACGGCATGTGTTAATACACCCATAAGGTCCAGTCCTGCCAGCTGTCACTCGTGCTATATGTGTGTGTCCTGGTACACACGTATCTGTGGAAAGGTCAGATCCCTGGTGGTCTAGTGGTTAGGATTCGGCGCTCTCACCGCCGCGGCCCGGGTTCGATTCCCGGTCAGGGAACGTATTTTGCCTGTTTAGTAGCTAAAACAATATCACTGCTATATGAGAAAATGCACTCTACAGTCATGTGAAAATCATGTTATTTCATCTATTTGCAGACATGTTGTAGCACTTTGATTCTATTCATTTATAAAGCCGTTAATGGTAATATGCTATCATACATCACTTCCTGACTAAACCGGTCCCATAGTCGCTATCTGACCCGGTCAAGTGATTGGCTAATGCTCGAGGTCCCGTTAATTTGGGGAAACTGCTTTTGGTTTTTGTGCTGCACATTCCTGGAATATTTTACAACACACACTCAAACAGGACACAATTGTAATTATATGTCACTTTAAAATCATGGCTATAAACTACTCTCCTCCTGAATATGACTGTTGTTAACTGTGTTCTGTTGTTTGATTAGTGGTTCGTTTTGTTTGTGTGTCTTTATTGTGTTTTAAATGTTACTACTGCCTCCATATAACAAGCAATGTATAAATGAATGCATGAAACATGCATAAATAGCCTATGTATGTATCTCATAGATTCCAAAAGCTGTGCTCAAAAGCTGATGTCTAACTCCCTGGTGGTCTAGTGGTTAGGATTCGGCGCTCTCACCGCCGCGGCCCGGGTTCGATTCCCGGTCAGGGAACATGCTTTTGGCCTCTTTTGGTCACCATAAATTCAAGAGCTCATGCCAAAGTCACTGGCTGAAGCTCAGTAAGTCAGAGTAAATGTGTGCGGCTGGCCTCACCAAGATTGCAAGGGGCTCTTGTGCTCTCCCTCGGCAGCAAGAGCTCGCTTGTTGAGTCTGCAGCATCCACCAATCTCACCCTTCTGAATGAAGTCTTCCTTGTATCTGCAGCATAAAAATCCATGAGTTTCCAGATTCTGTCACCTCTCTCATCAGTGTCAGAGTAATGCTTTCTTCATGTACGTGTCACTGTCAAACATACTGACCTGTCATGACTTCTGCGTGGCTTACGCAGATCAAGGTAAAGGTTGGTTGCCTGACAGAAGCGAGTGTGGCTGCTACATTTTAACGATGAGTCCCCCTGGAAAAATATCCAGAGCAGAAACATTTAGTATTTAAGTGATGTTAACAAGCTTTGGCTCTTAAAGACTGTGAGAGTAGTCTCTTTACTTTACTCTCCCAACACCACTCCTCTGGGCCTATTGTCTGTGGACTCCTTTGTTTCACTCTGTTTGTTCTACCTGTTGTTTCTTCCTGTTGACGCAGCAGGCCCATGGGAACTACGGAAATGAGCAGACTTACTGGCTTGCTGGCCTTGCAGAGTGTTTTGAGCTCGGAGAGGCGCTCCTTGACGTAGCCAAAATCAGCCTGTTTCCAGAAAAGCTCCTGGGCTGCCTCCAGTGAACGGGCCCTGACAGATCAGAGATTTAGGCAGATCAGCAAAGCCACAACCATAAAGGTTCATCAATGATGCATGTCATGAGTTATTACACGTTTACTTAGGAAAAATAATGGACACTGTGGCTCCGTGAATTCAATACTTATGAATAAAAGATTACTATTATTTGTTAAACTTAAGATTACTGAGGACCTGACACATCATGGATGGCTGCTGGGAGAGTGGGAAAACAAATTTATGTAAACTGCATTACACTTCTGAAAAAGGACAAAGTGAGAACATAACGTGTGTTAGAATGTGATGTGTGAACAGTACCATCCAGAGTCAGCTTTGGTACAGACTGGATAGCTGAAGCGTTTTCCTGGATCACAGTTCTTCTCGTAACCCCAACAGGCAGAAAGATCCTGCAGGGCATCCTGTTGTAAAAACAAGTGAGAATATGTGTGTTTGTGTGTGAGTGAGTGTGTGAGTGAGAGGGAGAGAGAAACAGAGCCAGACCAGTTTCATACAGACAAAACTGTGACAAAACTTGGGGGGGGGGGGGGGGGGTTCCCTGTCTATGGACAAAAAGCAGATTCTATGGACTAAGAAACCAGACTGAAACCAGATTAAGAATAATTGTTAATCCACATTACTGAGATAATTTAACTGATGGAGTTTGAACACAGGTTCAAAATAAAATAACTTCACACAACAGTATCCAACACATTACATTCTTTTCTTTGATGCTCTTCTTACTACATTTGCAACTGCAATTCTAAAGTAAACTCCAGAGTAAAAGGCATCATTGTGACACCACAAAGGGTCAGGACAGTCATATCTGTTTTCTCACGAGCCACAAGAGAGGTGTCAATTCATGCACACATATATGTACAGAAGTTACTTCTTTCAATACTACAACTGAGTGCAATCTCCATTAAACAATGTGCTGCCTGTTCTGATAACAGATCATACACTTCAGCACCAGTTTCATGCTGTTTCTGATCTAAACCTTAAGGCACTGAACAGTCTGTTAACAAAGGGCTTTGTTTGTCTGCACAGTACAGTAAAACCCACAGTTAACTAACGTGCTACCACTGTGCACTGAAAACAAACTAGAAGAGTGAAAAGTTGACAGAGTGCATATCTTACTTTAAAAGGGCAGAGTGGGTCCAGACGGCACTGCTTGGCGACCTTCTTGTTGTTGTGGAGGAAGTAGGGTACGTGCTCTGGCGGCAGGGAGATCCCACTGTAGTTGAGACGCGGTGCTGGTGGTTTGTGGTTGGTGTTCTCCCCTCTCTCAGCAGCGACCACAGTGAAAGAAATGACGATGCCCAGCGCTACCAAGAGCAGCATAGTCAGAGTTCGACAGACATGTGAGCGAGCCGCCTCTCCTCACAGCACCCTGAGGACACAAAGAAAGAGGAGGAGGGACAGAGACAGACTCAGACTTGTACTCTGTAATCTTGGTTGAAAGCCTAACACCACAGTATACAAGCATGTGGGCACAAGCAAGTGTGTGGGAACTTTGCCTCCAGGCGGGTCTGAGCGCCACATCAGGAAAGGTCCTGCTGCAGGAAGTACTACTGACCCTTTTTCCGACTGTTGTCTGAGCAATCACCACTGAGGCTGAAGGGGCACATGTAAACTGCTGGCTGGTAATAATGTGACCTGCACAGCTGCATGTGGCCACAACACACACAGTCATATTCCCATGATCCACGTCATGTTGTTACGTCTCAATTATGCATGTGCTGACACAACCCAAAACTCTCCAATCAATGGTCAGAGTGTATTAGCTTGCTGTTATTGTAGCTACAACACTGTGCTGTTTAACAGTGGCTTCCAAACCTCTGCACATGTGAAGGAACTGATGCTGCCTCATGTGACGTGTGGCAACATTAAAAAAACATTATGATAATTACACGTGATCTCAAGCAGATACTTCAAGAGGGAAGAATAACGGTGAAAAACTATTTGCTCTCTCACTCTTAAAGCTTCATCTATGAGCCACTTCAGGAGCAGTGTAAACACATTTACAGTGTCTTTAATGGTATTAGCTGTTGCTAATTGTCAGGTTTGCTTTATGTGTTTGTGCTGGCAGAGGTTTTTTATTAAGTCCTCATCTACTTTGTCTCTTCCTCACGTGCTTGTCGTGAGAAGAAGCCTCATTAGCTAATTCACTCTAATATGCTACTAATAAACGTTTAGCTAGCAGTCGGTTAGCTCACGATAATTAAGCTTAAAGATGACGTTAAAGTTGCAGTTGTTCACGAACTCAGTGGCATGAGATGAATTTGAAGACATGTGGAGGTAATAACACGTTATTTACTCTTTTCTTTTTCAGGGGGTAAAATACACAAATACTTGACTGGAGGGTCTTTTCTATAATATTAATGTGTTGGCTAACATGTAGCGTCACTTCTTAACAAAGACCCTTAACGTTCATTTAAGCTGTGAATTAACGTGACTGATGTGGCAACAAAACAACTGGACACACAGAAATATTCCACATTTCACGGCACAGAAACCCGAGACAGGGACGAAACTCTCTGTCGGTGGTCGTCTACATAAGGCTGGTATGAGCTGGAGTGAGAGTCAGTTTACCTGAAAGCACAGCCTCGATCCTCCCGCACACTGAAGCGATGATGTTGGCGGTTGTCGCCATAACACCGGAAACCTTATACCGGCATGTAGTGTGTGGTGGTGGCCACTGGGTGGCGCTGTGTACCGCACATTCTCTCCAGATTAACCTTGTTCCCAAATACTGTAGGTGCTCTTCACACGTTCTTTGAAGGATCATTTGACATTCAGTGGTGACAGTAAAACAAGATGCATCGGAAAGTTTTACAACATTTCAAGATAGTTTTATCCAAATATGAATGATTAAATGTTTTCCCTTTATAACAAGCACATTCTGTATAGGATTTGTCGTAAATGTTTCACATACAAAACGTTTGCCACTTTAAACAAAATTGCATCAAAATTGCATGAAGATACAGATTGGACACCTGTGTGAAATTGTTCCAAAAACATGGAGATTTATTTGAAGAGTTTTGTGCATTATTATACTTTGTATGAATGCAATCAAACTACTGATTCCACACAATTTAAATTAAGACTCGTCATACTGTCCACCACCCAAATAAATGTTTATTCATTTACATATTTATATGGTTTCAAATCCAACTTTCAGGATTTCAATCACAAACTACTCTCAGGTCTACAACACATTCTGTGATTTGTAAGGAGTTAAGAACAATACATAAATTTCTGTACAGTATTTTTATATATTTCTTAAATTCTGTAATGCCTTAAGAAATAAACAAGGATGAATTTGAATAGTGCAAAAAACCTTCACCATCTCCTACAGTTATGAACTGTCTATATGCCAAAGGTTCAACCATGAGAAATTACAAGTCCCAAAGATTTGAAATGGACACAGAATTGACAAACTGTTACTATCCTTCATACTGGTTCTGTAATAATAAATTGTATGTTATGCGTATTTCCCAAACCCCCACTTAAATATAGTAATAATTAATTAAAATAAAACAACAGATAAAGATCAACAAATTTTGTTTTGACACAGTGATTAAACTTTTTCTGTGAATGAATGTGTGGCTAAGATGGTCGATTGATTTGTTTGTGAGCGTACCAGAAGTAACACAGTGGAAAAAAACTGTTTATTTCTGGTTCTGCAGCAGTTCATCTATCTGGGTTTTGTACATATTCTTCACATCTTCAAGGTCTAGTCTCAGCTCCTCTGCCTCTTCAGCCTTTTCTCCATACATCTGCAGGATGGTGTTGTGCCTCTGCTCCAGATCCTGAAATGCACAGCGGCACAAATTAGAAGAACATCTGCAAACACAATACCTCTCAACAGGAATTCATGACCATGAACGTTAAAGTAGTAATGTATTGTGTAATTCCTTATATAGCCATTACCTTGAGTTGGACTTTCAACTTAGGGATATCCTTCACTTTCTCCTCCATCTCATCGTTTTGATTGGTGAGGCGGACCAGCTCTTCTGCCATAACAGATCGGCTCCTCTCGAGACTGGAGATCTCGAGCTGAAACAGCAGGAGCAAAGAGAAAGGGTAGTACAAACCACTGCTACATAGCTGCCTCTTCATGACTCATTTTCTTTATCAAAAGGTTATTTTCGATGAAGATACTGGTGTTTATACTGGATACTACTATACTACTACTATACTGATACTGGGTTTGGCCAGCCGTCTGTCTGCAGACAGCTGGTGACATGTCGCAGTAATAAATAAAGTAGCCTTGTGTGGGTTTGTTGTGAGTTGCTACCTGGAGCTGTGCTATCTCTCCTTCTCTGAGTTTGAGCTGTGACTGGAGGTTCTCTATGATGCTGGAGCCTCCAGACAGCCTGGCAGCCTCGTACAGATTGGTCCCGCTCATCGACACAGACATGGTCATAGTACTCAGAGAGTGGTCTAAAGAGTCGTCCTGTGGACAAACAAAACAAAGAATAGCACCAGACAAGCTACACAAATCCAAGCATCTTCATTTATAGATCTTAACATTTTAGAACATTTTCCCCCTGGTGTGTACCTGGGAAAGAATAGAGGTGTGCAGCCCAGCATTGTCTGGCCCACTGATGGAGCTGGAGCGGGACAGGGAGGGTGTGGAGGAGGCTGGAGCCTCTCCTACTGAATGGCTCATGGCCTTCCGCTCCTAAGGGAAAGATTTAACAACTATTAAAAAATAAATAAATAAATCATCTTTACTGAATTGAGACATTTTAATTAAACTAAAGATAAAATCTGGTAGTAATAATTTCTCCTAAACCTTCTCCTTGAGTGCCTCTTGTGCCAAGTAGCACTTCTTCTTCTCTTGCTCCACCTTCATCTTCTCCATCTCTAATTGGTTGGTCAGCAGCAACTGATAGAAGAAGCAAAGAGATGCAAATGAGCAAGTTGTTTCACAGAAGATAACAAGTAGAGTAGGAATGAGTATTATGGTACCTTTTCTTTCTTGGCATCTTCTACCATCCGCATGTGTTCTCCTCGCAGATTTTCCAGCTCAACACGCTCCCTGCATTGAGAGAACGAGCAGTAAGTCTCAGCAGTATCAACTGCTCAAAGCCGATGAAAAGCCCTTCTGACACGCTTTGAATTAAATGAAATCAGTATAATGGTGTGAAATGCAATGAAGATGGAGTGACATGGTCCCTATACTATATTAATAAAGTACTCTGTCTGTCTGTCTATACAACATACAACAGTCATATTTTCAGCTTTTATTTACAGCCATGTGTAGGTAAGAAGCTGGAAAGGCATTTAGTTGCACTATCACAATATATTTTCTTCCTTTATGTTGCAAAATGTCTTAACAGTGCAACATACATAATTTACACTTTTCTGCTTGAGGTAAAAATTTTCCGAGCCAGCCAGGAGTCGAACCTAGAATCTTCTGATCCGTAGTCAGACGCGTTATCCATTGCGCCACTGGCCCAGTCACAGTAGCAGGCTCTCTCACAAAAGATGACTCTGTGGCACAAAGGCCACTTACACATGCATGACTGCTTCTATCAGGAGGGGAGCCCCCTCCCCAGCCCCCACTTCTCACTCTGACTCACAAAAAGGTTTGTAGTAAAACAAAAACACTCTCCAGGAAGCATTAGCATTACAATGTGGGGAAGTGGGGAAAAAACAGTTTTTTCCTCCCCAGAGAAACTAGCCAGTAATTTTCACACACATATGTACATGTATCTAAATTAGGATATTTAGGGTGAAAAACTAGTCAAGAGAAACAAACTAATGTTTTAAAGTAACGTTTCTGAAAGGAATGACAACAACAAACCCAACTGCAGACAAAACAAAGACACTGCCATTTTGGAAAAAAATTCCCGTTTGCAGTCTGCTGTCGAGTACTTATTGATGCTCCCTTCTTCAGTCCTGCAACACTTTCTCTATTGTCTAGTGGTAAGAATATAACGTAGTAAAAAGCCATGTCATAGTTCAAATGAATTAACTTCCATCAGCCATACACACACATTTTCATTCAGAAATACATTGAGAACAGACAGAACAAGTTTTAGGTTTCAGTTTTTCACCTGCTGCTGTCATCCTCCACCTTCTCCCTCTTGTTCTTCTCAGCTTCCAGCTGTGCCTGAAGTCGGGCCTTCTCCTGGCGAACCAGGGAATTCTGGGACTCCAGAGAGGCCAGCTGGGACTTGATGGACAGCAGTTCCTCTGATGCTGATCGCTCCTTTTCCACAGCCACAGCCAGCTGTGCCTGGGCATCCACTGAAACAACGGGCAAAGGGGAATTGAAGGGAGAAGAGATGTCAAGCTTTTTCTTCTGTTTGCACAACATTGTCTTTTCATGACTGCTTTACACACACAGTTAAAGTCCCGCCTCTTACCGAGCCTATCAGAGATGTTCTTCTCCAGTTTCTCCCAGGATGCTGTCTGTCCTCCCAGTGAGGCCTGTAGGTTCTCAATCTGTCGCAGCAGAGGCCGTGTTGCAGAGGTAACACTCTGACTGAGCTCCTGGTTCCTCGTCTCCGCCTCCTGAAGCCTCTGTGGAGGATGACGAGAAACAAATGGCGTGCATTAAAGAAATCCTCTCCCTGAAAACATTATGATTATTTTTGGCGGCCGTGAAAGGGAACTTGGTAGGACACCTTCTGACCAGCATGCAATGTTACCTGCTGCAGCTCGCTGATCTCTTCCCTCAGATAATCTTCTTTCCTTGCTTGCTGTTGCTCAGCTCTCTGCAGAGCCAGTCTCAGGTCAGCCACCTGTACACAACATCAGACAAAGTTTCACAAAGGATCCTGTTTCACCCGGTAGTGAGGGATCTGCTCTATTGACATTGCTACCTGAAAACGTCTCGTGGCTTTGCTTCTGCAGCAACTCAAACAAAAGAATACGCCGTAAACATTTACTACATCGTTATGGATCATGACTCTGGGAACGATAGCAGATGCAGCTGAACAATATATATAGTTATAGAATCACACATCATCAACTGCATGCTGGATTGAGTACCCTCTGAGCCATGGAGATAAAATCCTAGTGCAAATAACATCTGCATCATGGACTTATGTTTTATGATTGAGGTTTATTGAGGCTGCATTAAAGCATACTGCAGTGTACACTTTGCATTCATATTGTATTAATATACTGAAGGGATGATGCTGACTTGATAAGCCAGCAAAAACTTTACTTCCATGTAAAGTAAACAAACTGCTCCGTGGCGTGTGTCTACAGCCTGAGCCTGTGTTACCTGATCAGCCAGGGCCTCCTGTTGAATCCTGGCCTCCTCCTGGGCCTTCTCAAGGGCAACGCTCAGCTGCTCCTTGGCTTGTGTGTCCCTGCTAAGAGCTGCTTCTTCTGCCTCACTGGCTCTGCTGGCATTCGCCTTGTGAAGTTCTGCCAGCTCCCTGACAACAGAGATGGAGAGGCAGACCATCAACATCATGACCCTATTACAGCACCGTCCCTCTTTGTGATGACAATGAAACACTTGGTTGTTGTTTAGCTCTGTACTTCAACAAACAGGATTTGACATGAATCGACGACGACTGGGTGTTTGCCCAATGTAGATGTAAACACCCTGACATTAAATGGGGGAAGTCAACACTTAAACCTCACTTTCATTGCATCATTTCAAATCCAATAAACTGGAGTACCACACAATAAATATGTCACTTTGTAAACACTTGACACTCTGTCAACCATTAAATCACACAATGAAATGTGAGGTATGATACAATGTAGCAGCTGGATTGTGAAGTTAGATTTACAGGAAGCTCTCTGGTCCTAAGTATTAATTAGCAGGGTGTGTCAATGTTTACTTATAAGAGCTGTCGAGTGCAGCCTGCAGGCTCCTGTTCTTCTCCTGCAGCTCCTCACTGTCCGCCTGCAGCCTGCTCAGCTCCTTCTCCTGCCGCTCCACCACAGCGTTCAGCTTCTTGATGTTCTCCCTGTGCTGTTTCTCCACCTCCTCCTTCCCGTCTAGAACCTGAACACATAAAACATTGACAGAATTGCAGCCATGATTATGCTAAACATAGTTATTTAAGTTAATTATAACACTGTGTAATCATGAAAAGTAACAAAGGAAGAGGAAGGGAGAAATAAATCATGCCTGACAGAGGTTTATGATGGAGGACAAATAGATAACAGCAATGAAACAGGGTAAATAAATAACAAAGGCATGGATATACAACAGTTAAAGGCCCTTTATTATCCAGCTTCCCTGAACAATACATTTATTGTTATACACTGCAACAGAGCAGTGTGTTTCATCATGTTTTTGCCATGTTTGTTAAACAAAGGTATGACATGATATGACATTGTGTTGTGATTTTTTTTGTGACACACTTTTTACATTATAGATCATGGGTTTTTAGAGTCTAAGACTGAGGTCCTCCCCTCTGACAGAGCTTGAATAAAGGCGTGCCCTCACTCCCCCCTTGTTTACTTGCTTAGTTTCACTCAATTCCTAAATGCCTATGGGATCATGATTATGCTAACTGATTCCATAGACACTCAACAACTGAGCCAAGACAGTCTCGCTGTTTGACAGAAATTCAGACTACGCCATATACATGAACAAGCTCTGTCCTATGGCATTTATTAACTATAGACCATTAAAATTTCACAAAACAACTATATCACTGAACAATCTCTTTAACCAAATCACACACATTAAGGTTGTTCTATGTGATCTCCTTTTGATAATTAATGTTTCTCACTTCCATTCACTGATCCTCCCCTGAAACAGTTCAGACCCTGTCTCTCACTTTGAAAACCTCTGCTGTAGACTATGGACTATGACCCAGCCTACTCCACCCAACACCACATTAAACCTGCAGATCTCCTATAATCCTTAAGAAAAATAGCGCTAGCAGCAATAACAAGGATCTAAGGTGTGTAATTTGACTTCATATTGCACACAAAGTCTCAAGGTTCAAGTGATTTATTCCTGTCTTCAGACAGGGCTGCGTAGGTGACAATAAGGACTGTCTAAAGAAGACATTCATTTTTAAATGAAGTCCCATCTACATTTTTCAAATGAAAAGCCAAGAGACAAGTTCAACAACAGAGCAATAAAATGACTTCAAAGCTATTTTATTGTGCTTCCTGGCAACACCAAACCCTGACTGGTCACCCTCACTGTCTCTAATCCTCCTGAGTAGATCTCAATGCTGCTAACTCAAATTGAAGTTCAGTTTTAATACATTGATTAGAGATAGCCTAAATTTGCTTGTAAAGAAATCCACAAGATTTTACTTAAGATCTAATCCCTAAAACACATATTAACAATGTCAATCATTGTTTAAGTGAATAAATTGAATTGACATTTTTAACTGTGTACTAGAATCTGACCTGCTGCAGTTGCCTGAGCTCCTCGTCCTGCTCCTTGATTTTTTTCTGTTGCTTGTTGATTTTTGCGTCGCTCTCCTTCTCCTTCACACGCAGTTTCTTGATGATGTTGCTGTGCTGTAGCTGCTGCTTGGACAGCTTTTCACCTAAAAGTGACAAAAATAAACACCTAGTTAGCAACTTACGATATCGACTATATCTGGGAAATTTTACAGTAACAAGGCATAAACTCATCGGGTGTTTTCAAACTATCCACACTGTATCAAGATTGATGTGTGCATGATTTCTTGAGCCGTAATAAATAATTTGGTAACACTCTGATGGTGGTGGTAGCACAAAGACTGATTCTTTACTCAACACCTCATGTGCTACTTGAACAAGTTTTCACGACTAATAAGACCCAAGCAGGAAGCGAACATGGGAGTCATGGTTTCCGCCCATCCAGACTACAACACGATCATGAAGTTTTCAAACGAAAATGGGATCAGCCGCATTTCCAAAAGTTTCAGTTTTAGGGGTTCTAAAACACCAGAGTAGAGTAGACCCAAGGCATAATCTTGTAGATTGAAACTTTCATAGTGTAGATGTAGCCTTATTCTAACCTTCTTCCAGTAGGCCTCGAATCTGTTCTTCCTTTTCTCTGATGATCTCCATCGTATCACTGGAGTTAAGTCTTGTAGAAAGCTCTTCTCGCAAGCCCTTTATTTCCTGTAGCATGGAAAGATGTCATCTTTGACACAGACACTTTAGGCATGTTTGGATTTGGGATTTCAACGTAGATAAATGGGTTAGATAAAGTAGATAAATGGGTTAGATAAATATATACCAACAGTATAAGTAGAGGCTCAAATCAATAATTTAGTTACCTTCTTGGCTATGTCCCTTTCTTTGCAGGCGAGCTGAGCCTTCCTCTCTGCATCTGCTATGCGCTGGGTGAACTCCTCCTTTAGGGACTGAACAGTGGAGCTCTCCTCCTTCAGGCTGACCACTTCACTGGAGAATGAACAGATTCATTAGTGTAAGAGCTCGCTCTCAAACTCTATATAGTTTTAAGGCCAAGACAGCACAAATAGATTATTTTCACCAATTAGAGTGACGTAATGATCTGACTATTTAAAACATTTCTGTGCCTTAACCTAAGAGTTCAACAAATTCATGGCATTTTTTTTGACAGATTCACAAAAACAATATAATACAGTGGTACTATGCTGCCTAATCAGCAAGAACATCAGTCTCTTGGTCCAAACAGTTTTCTTATCAAGATGAATTACAGTGCCATCGTGAACCAGGTGTATGTGCCATGTACTCACTCTTTGAGGTTGTCACACTCTTCCTCCAGCCTGGCCTTGTCTTTGCTGACTGTCAGCAGCTGAGACTCTCTCTTCTCGAGGCGGCCTGACAGCTCATCAATGACCTACAACAATTTTGTGTTTAAAACAGCAATTGCACAGAAAAGCCTAAAAATATAAAACATACTGATAACAGTGTGGTAGTGCTTATAGTTGCCTTCGTATAGGCATCTTTATATAGCATAAGTCATTCTGGGACTTATGGGGGAAATTCAGCTGATCAACATTTTTGGACCTAAATTTATGACTTTAAATTGATATAATAAAGTTAGGATTAAAGCCATTAGTAAGCCAAAACACAAAGTGTTGCTGAGGACAACAAGGCAGGAAGAAATTACAAGATGACATGGAAATATGTCACGACAGTCTAGCAAAGCTATTTCCTTCTGTTTTGCATACGAAGGAAGGTGGTGTAAACTGCAGAGCTGGTTTAAATTCGTGCACAATGTTTCAAAGTTTAGCAGTAAACTGTCGTGAATTCAACATGATTCATGCAGTGTTGTGGACTTAAACACATCAACATGTACATACAGTACATTTTACAATTTATACTACCAGTACATATGAATATAAAACCATTTGTTACCTTCTGAAGCTCCAAAATCTGAACTGTTGAGAAACTTTTCATTTCTTCTGTGATTGGTGGAACGATCTGCTCTTCAGCTGTGGACGTGGGATCAGACAGTGCGTCATTAGCCTCAGGTCCCTGTTCCTGCTCTGTCAACTCTTCAGGCTGCTCACTATTAACAGGCGTTGCACTCCGTCCACTCTCCTCCATCTCATCCAGTGACTGCTCCCTCATTGTTTCAGTAAAGCCCTCTTCCTCCTCCTCCTCCTCCTCCTCTTCTTCTCCTACCTTCTCCACTACTCCATCGTCCTGCTTCTGACACGCAGCAGATGACACTGTTAAAGGAGCAGGGCCGGCAGTGACAGACGCCAGTGTCCGACTGCCAGGGATCTCATCGTCTGAGTTAACCTCGCTGACACTCCGGCTATCCAAAGACTGCACACTGAACGAATCTATGCGCTCAAATGCATCTGATGAAGAGCCACAGCTCTCCGTGAGTTTGGAGTAGTCCTCCAGACGGGGGAAATCTCCACAGGTGGAGGCAGTGAGAAGCTGGAAGGAGCCCTGCATCAGGTGAAGGCCAGCCTTGCCCTCCCCGGTTTCTTGCCTGGAGCTGACTGAGCTCTCACTCAGCACAGACTCATGGTCCAGCACTTCAATGTCACTGGTGGTAGAGGTTCCTGAGGAGAAAGCACTGACAGGAGGAGAGGGGGTATCATTCTGACGGTCCTCCATCTTTGAGTCTTTATGCTCTATGAGGATTTCTTTAGAAGATGGTGAAGGCGAAGGATCAGAGGGGGTAGAGCTCTTAGGTTCAGAAGTGACAGCAGAAGGTCCAGAGGAATCCGTGGTATCCTGCTCGGCCTGGTTCTCTGATGACGTCTGTGTCTGCTCTGCTTTTGGTTCTACAGAAACTGTGGCACAAACGTCTGTTTTCGCACTGTTTGTTTTGCTGTCTGGGTTACTAGGAAGATCAGTGGAAGGAGAAGCAGCAGGAGAAACTGGCTCCAGGAGGATAGTGTCTGCGTAAGGTGCTGCGGGTGAGGACTCAGGCTCAAGGGGTTGGCTCTCAGCAACTGTCTGCTTCTCGTGACTCACATCAGCAGGTGCTGACTTTTGAGTCTCCTCTGCCTCTTTGTTTTTCTTGTCCTTCTCCTGAGGTCGCCTTTGAGACTTAGTTGGGGGTACAGACACTACCTGAGTTTTGGTGACACCTTGTACGTCGCCAGGTGACAAAAAGGCACTGAAAAAGTTTTCGGATTCATCCACAACCGTGCGGGTGACAGGCGTAGTGATGGCCTCAGATGATGGAGGAGGAGTGGTGGTCTTTTCTTCAGGGGGTGCTTCCCACTGCGCCATGCCCCATCCTCCACTTAATGACAGTTTTCCAGGCAATGTAACATCTGGCAGAAGAGAAAGTGTGCAAGTTGAAGCCGTTATTTCCATATAGCAACATTAGCTAGCTGTCACCACCCTATATTACATTACTTACCATCATAGGGCATTACAGTCATGTCACCCCATTGGTCCTCTTCTTTGATGTCCAGAACTCGGTCGATCGACTTCTGAGCTGATGTTAAAGCTTGTTTAGCGAAGCTGGACAGGTGAGACGCGTTGAACCAACTCATTCTGACTAAGCTAGCTAGCTATGACCAAGTTTAGGAGCTGGTACACGGATGTTTAAGGGAATTTGGCCTGACCACACAAAGCACAGTCTCTTTAACTATCTCTGCATTTTCCGTTATCAACGAAAGCCTGGTGCCGACAATATTTTGCGCTTTCAAATATTGTCACGTCCAGTAAAAAGGCTTTGAGGACAGCGAGCTACCTCTTAGCTAGTTAGCAAAGCTGTAGGTTAGCCGACGCATAACGTTAGTGTACACGGGCAGCATCAATGCCAGATACAGTTACAGCTCCGACTGGCTAGCTGGCGTTCAAAATCGCTTAATCTCTACAAGTCACTCATGTGGAAACACAAGTACGTCTAATACAGCATCTAAACCTCTACAGCCATCAAAGCATAAGCAGTCCCATGGTTAATCCAAGCTTTTTTTCGGTTCCTTCGCTCGGCTCTCATCGTTTGTTTTGGTCGCTCTCAACTTGTCGCCCAGCTAGCATTAGCCTGCTAGCTACTTCCTATCCACGTAGCACCATGACGTCACGATCCGGTCTGACTAGGCCTGAGATGTTGTGATTACACAGACAGCAGATGGAAGTCCTCCAAAATACACCAACTTGATAATCGTTATATTGCTTTATATGATTGTTTGATCTCATCAACATGTTGAAAATTAAATGGCCAGTCTCTGTTGATACACACACAGTGGATCTTATATATTAAGGGTTTTCAATCCTACATCCTAAACTTGTAAGTAATTATTTCACTTACACAAATGTATGTAATTACATAAAGAAAACAGAAGCTTTGATAGAAAAACATTTTATTCCAGTTCACACAGCATCACCAGTGTCTGTCGATTACCGCAACTAAAAAATTGTGTTGGAATAAATAAATATGCAAAACCACAATTACAGAATTATCGTTTCCAAAGTAACCACCTCTTTGTTTGCACAGAGCATGCTCTAGGTTGTAGTGCAGGTAACATATTAATGCAGACATCCTTAACATTTGCAGACAATGCATCACCAAAACATGACAGGTTTGGAGATATGATTTGGCTTTTCAGTGCAAAACATTAACTTTAGTCATTAAGTACATTAAAACAATTAGTTTAGCTACAATCATTTACACTGTGAATACACTGTAAACTGTCCTAGTTTTTAGGCCATTTTAAATATTCCGTATCTGCATCAAGTCACAAGTTGGCCAAGTAACGAGAATGACATCAACTGGTTGTGGGAGTGTTTGAGTTCATCCTATGAGGTAAAGCAGAGTCTGAACAACATGGTCTGGGGAGAGGTGACATCAGCTACAGCCAGCTCTTGGCCGTCAGTCAGCCCCAGCTCTGGAAAAAACACGTTCATAACAAAAGTGAGTCAGCATATTCACAATGTGCTCCTCTGGCCAATTCAGTTTATAAGCATTCCCAGTTGCAGGAAACATATTCAGTGAAGCATCTCACCCTTCAGCATTTTGGATAGGTTTGGCCGTGTCCTCTGTTCAATTGATGCAACGGACTGTAAAACAAAATACCAACTAACTGTCAGCTAAAAAAACCCTTGCCCAACTGCCACATTTCAACAGGACACACCTCCAACTCACATTACCACGAGACTGAACTGCAAACAAAAAAACAGAGCTTAATTACCTGTAAATATAATGTTTTGTTCTTTCCTTCCACTGTTGCTGTTATTGCAGGTGATTTCATTTGTCTGAAAAGATACCAGATTATATTTGGCTGTAGAAGACAATGCATAATGCACTACTAAAAATCAAACAACAAACAAATAGGACTATAAGAGGTACAGTGTTAGTAATTAGTAATAAATTATAATAAGACAGCAAAACCTACAGCGAGGCACTCTCAGTCAGGTAGTCCAGCACCTCCTGGAGTTTGGTAGATGGAGAAAAGTGCAAGTCCAGAGGTACTTGGCTGCAGGCTGAACAGTTTTCCTGCAACAGAAGTGAACATAAACACATTTTACAAAAAGGCAATTTCATCACTGTAGCAAATGAACTGACCATCTGTCAAAACTGTCAGGTGAAATTCCGGGACAAACCTTCCGTTCTGCCTCAAAAGTGTAGGTGTACAGGCCATCAACATCATTGAAGACCAGGTAGTTATTGAGAGGTATATAGGCACTGCAGATGCAAAAGGTGATATCACGAGAAACAGTGAAAGGCACATGTGATACACAGATATTCACTTTGTGCATATGGCTGCCAAGCAAAACCTGAAAACTCACCTTGATGCTATTTTGAAAACTTCAGTTGCACAAGCAGCTGTGGAAATTAAATCAGAAGAAAACTCATGTCCAGGCACATTTCTGTTTACACTAAGTCAATATACTCAGTATTGTTTGGAGATGCTTAACTCTTTTGTTGCAGGACATACAATCTTTCACTAAGGCATCAGGTTTGAGCACATTCACATTCATTCAGTCTTTTCACTACTCACCAGCTATGACAGCATTTGTAGACGCTACAGCTGGAATTATCCTCTTAACAACACCTGTAGCATTTAGACAGGATATAGAAAATATGTGTTTGCCATACTTCTAAAAATGGACATACAAAGAAATAAAAGCTGCTGAATCAGAATGTGTTAGTTTGAAACATGTTGCAGGCATCAAATTCAGAATAAGCAGATATTTACAGAAATCAATGATTGATGAGGTCAAACATTAAATTTAGTGTCTTTGTGCTGTTTTTAATGAGCAAATGTCAAAAAGGATTAGCAAATTATCACATTCTGTTTTATTTATGCTTTGCACAGTGTCACAACTCTTTTGGAATCTGGGTTGTACTTTGGCTCATCTCCCAGCAGAGCTCCAAGAAAATTAATTGTGGTCTTGTGGTGACAGATAGATGTGCTAAGTGTGCTCACCCTGGGTTAGTCTGTATGTGACTCCTGTTATGTTGAACTCTGCTGCCCTCTCCAGAGATCTCTGGTATACCCAGTGGATGTGCTCTGGGTCATCCCCATCCAGGACCACACCGTCTAATCCACACACATACATACATAGAAGGGCATTACAAGGGAGTTTGTTGAGCCTCAAGTTTCACTTGATGATCACTCTAAACGCTATAAAAACCATTAAACAGAAATAATAGTAAGTGCAGTCTGTTTTAATACCTCCAAAGGGCTTTTCTTTGGGCCACAGCAGCATCCAGGCATACTCAATGCAATGTTCTGGCAAACGAGGCATGGAGGCTACTGTACACATGGGAAAGTTGACCTAGAAAGACAGGTGTATTTAAGCCAGGGACCGCTTCTGCAAGACCACAAAGTTATGTTGAAAGCATTACCTTATTTTAAAAAATGCCATCTCACCTGAGGAGGGTAAAGCTCAAGGGTACAGTCGATGCAGGCGGTCATGCCAGGGAGAATGACTCTGGCATTGCCTTTAAAACCTTCAGTCCCACCATCAATCAGAGGAATGATGGAACCTGGGTCCAAGACACCATCCTCATACACCAGCAAAGACAGCTGCATATAAATACAGAGCGGTTGCATGTGTCCCTTTTAGCACATCTCATAGCTTTACCATTTTAAATGCAAGCGAAGTTGAGCAAAAATATCTGTCTAAAGCATTGAGGAAAAAAAGGACTGTGATGAAGATTACAGTGAAGAAGAATAACTTACCAGCATACCATTCATCCATCTCCTGGCAATTATAGAGTCTAGTCCACAGACAATTATATGAAACTCTAGATGAAAACAGAAAGATGAATGAATTCAAATCTAATGGCTGATAATGACATAGTTCAGGTAGTGGGGCTATAACAAAATGCCTGATGCAAAAACCTAGTGATACGCATTACAGAGTAGAAAAATGGAATACAATCTTTTAAATGTTATCAATGGCCATGTGAAACGTACCGAGCAGAAATGGAGAGCTGCATAGTGACATTGTAGTGAGAAACACTGTTCTTCAAAATAACAAGCAAGTTGTAAATGAAATGAATTTCTGATTCCTTAACTCCTGAAATGGCTGTTTAGTCCGTGTCATTTAGTTGTGCATCAAACCAAATCCCAAACTGAGTGATTCATTACACCCCTTCCAACCAGACATTAGGAAAGTTGAGAATGAACAGTCTTAAGGATACTTACGTCTGTAGAATGTTTCATCTAAGTCTTGAATTTTCTTACAATGTCTGTGCATAGCATTTAGGAGAAGTTCACATTTGGACAGAATGTTTTCGTGTTTTTGGAACCTGTATGGTCTCTAGGTCTACATTTTTAAACTGAGATTTTTGACATGGGGATTAGCTACTTGCAACATTTTTCACATTTTAAAGATGTAGACTGTAGTTTTGGCATTTAAAAAAATGCAATTTATATCAACCATCTAAAATCTTGCAATAGTTGTTCAGTCAAAGGATACGGGACTACACAGCATCCAGGTATGCGGCTGTTGATGAAATCAGCTGCAACTTCTGCCTTGGGCCGACCTACGTCTTTTCGTCTGGTCAACATTAGACACACATTAAAAGAACTTCAAGCTATACATTAAGCAATAATATGTGCCAGAAATTATACATATAATTCATTACAAAGTTCTACTGACCTGAAGAGGAACTGTCGATTCAAGTTTGAAATATCAATGGTGTCCATGTCGACAACATGAATGTTGCGAAAGCCTGATAAAGCCTGATCAAAAGTACGAACAAAAACAAAAGGTGTTGGCCATTCATTCAAACACACATTAAGGCCTTCCAAATATTCATAATCTCAGTGCACATACCAGGTCTTTCAGGAGCTCACATCCCAGACCACCAGCACCTATGACCAGGATTTTGCAGGTTTCTAACATAAACTGCAGTGACTGTAGTGAAATGTGATAAAGACATCATATAGTTAAGAAATAAAAGATGGAACACAACAGATCAACTACAACTGCATCATTCAGCTCCTTGGAATTGTTACCTCTGTGCTGGGTTCAAAGTCAGGATGTGTGAAGGGTCCCGATCTTTCCAGAAACTTTTTGACATGGTTCCACCGTCCCTCCCACTCACAGGTGCGGCCATTGCCTCCATCAACCACCATCCTGAAGACAACAACATGTACATTTAGGACGATCATCGACAATCTCAAAGCATTTAAGGCAAACATAATATTGGATGGTGTGATATTACATACAACTTTTAAGTCTCAGAGATCATGCAAAAAAAAAAAAAAAAAATACACACACACACACACACAAACACAATCAGGACCTGAACTCAAAACTGAGGGTGCTATTTAAATTCAGTACAGATCATGCAATAACTTAAAGAGGTTCCAGAAACTACACAGAAATACTGTATTAACAATCAATTGTGTTTTGATGTCTGCGTCAACGGCTACTTTAACATGTGTAACGTGAAAACATAGTAAAACTGCATTTTTCTGACAAGTGGGCGTTTCTGACCCTCTGGCATTTTGGGGGATTAGCTAGCTTTACTTTCTTGCCTGAACAGCTCCCGGTAGCTAAGCTAGGTGAGCAGCTAGCATGTCAACAGTGACAGGTTACAGGAAAGACCTCTGACTTTGCATAGAGGTGACTGATACCACATCACTTTTATTCTACGGACGTGTTAGCTACTCACGACCAACTAGTCAGTCTTTCTGTCCGCAGTCTAGCTGACAGTGTATATGACAAGCATTAGGTTAGCTTCTTCAGCTAGCTAACGTTAACCTTCCTCCTGTCTGTTAACCTCAAACCTTCCGCCAGTTCTACCAATTCATCACTAACTTCTCAGTCAGCTCCACTACTCTGCTTCTTTTCTTCTCCCTAAAAAGAGAGAATAAAAGAAGGTTCATTCATGCTGCGCTTTCGTAGGTTAATAAGATTTGAAAGCATCTTTCGGGCAGTTAATGACTTGTGTTTCTTGCTTGTTTCTTCGGCAGCTACTTACGGCTCATCCGTGTCCGCCATGTTTGGCTACTTGTCTGCCTTTAAGCGCCCAAGTCGGCAGTAGTAAATACAAACACTCTCAGGCAGTAATATCAAAATGGACAAAGATTTACATGATGTTTTAATTCAAGAGCAACAGATGTATAGCGCCGTACAGCTTGGGTTCAAAGAGGATAAAAGGCATTTGAGCGAACTTATCATTAGCTATTTATTTTTAATTGATTTTCCATTTTTCCGATAGCACTTGAAGGCCGCATCTTAGACAGCAAGTACACCACAGATCCAACAGGTGGCAGCATTTACCCATTATGTTTTGCATGGCTCAGATGTCCAGTGTAAATCTACTGCCGATTATATCAAACTGTATTTCTGTTACAGATGTTTATGACCAAAGTCTGTATTTACCACATTTGTCCAAGTGTTGGCAATTTTTTATGCAAAATGAGTTTGGCTTCTCTAAAACAATGTATGACATTGTAGCAGTAGCTTTAACAAGGACACAGAGAGTTAAATAATTGAGTCTGCTAGTAATTACTCAATAATTGCTCTGCTCTGTGTGGTTCAGCCCTATAACTTCAGCAATTACCACTTCACAGACAAGGAGAGACATAAAGAAGTAAATAGCCCATTTGAGTTAAATAAACCGGTTTCAAGAGCAGAAATTGGTCAACGTGTCCTGATTGGCCTGGATCAATAATTCAGTCTTTAAACATATTTTCAGCATTTCTCCTTGTGTTATCTTCCACTCCTATTCTCCTTTTCTGCAGCAAAAATTAGAACAAAGCAACTGTGCAAAATTGCTTAGAAATATGTTACAGATTTGTTGCTTTGAGTCACTTTCTTTGTGAATTGCTGTGAAAGGCACTCAGCATGAATAAGTCATAAAACCGAGATCCTGTTATTAAGTTTAACGACTTTAATAGTGAGGGCATCTCCCTCACGTATCTGATTTACTGTGTCCACATTGCACTAATGAATCTTGGTGTTTAATCTCTCATTATAGAATGATTAATAAACCTTGGATGGACTTCTATGCATTTTAAGGGACATGCCTGTGGGCAGGTGGACATAATTAATCCATCTGTCTGCAACCACTAAAGGAAATGTGGTGTAGATACCTTTTGCAGAGGTCACCAATGATCTGCCTAATGTATGCACTGATAGCCCAGTGCTATCAAAATTATTTGATATGGGATACAGTGTGTGTGTGTGTGTGTGTGTGTGTGTGTGTGTGCGTGTGTGCGTGTGTGTGTGTGTGAGTGAGTGAGTGAGAGGGAGAGAGCGAGGGGGGGAGGGAGAGTATGCACAGCAGGACACATAGCTTTTTTTTCTCTGAGTTTCAGTGACTTGAATGGTTTGATGGAGCATCAGGATTTTTTTTTTCCTGATTTTTAATGAGATGTTCCGAATGACAGCCTCCGAAAACTGATAACTAAAAATAACTGCTGTGGCCATGTCCTTCATAGCTGACTGCCTGCCATCTCAGCCCTCCTCTCTGTCTTTTTTTCTATTGGTTCTGTCTGTCTTGTCCTCTTTCATTTAACCTCAGCTCTGCTCTCATGTGAAACAGCAGGGAAATGTGATGGAATTTCATCACAACAGATTGAAGATGGAGGCCACAGAAGACACTTAAGAATGGGGAATCTTATGAATGAGGACCATCGCTCATGGGCACTTGTGGGAGTATTGTTCATGGCCACTGCAGCTGATTGAGCTCAAATCTTCAGCTTGAAGCAATGTCTCCACTGTTTGGCCTCCAGCGCTATGTTAAAGGCCTTTTAAGCACCGAGTGTTGCTGAATGCACGTTGGATCTAAAGTAGGGCAGCAGAGGAGCAGAAGTCAAAACATCTTCCAGTGATGACACATTTTTATAGATTCCATTGAAATGCCATCTGTCATTCCCCCACCTTAGCAGGGATATTCTGAATGTCACGAGCGTGCCTTTGAGGTGACCCGGCTCTCTGCCATCCATCACAGCCAGCTACAGTTAAGGCGTCCACGCAGAGATTGAAGAGTCCAGAGTTCAATACAGCGTCTCTTGAAATACTTGATCACAGCAGGCTGTCAGGAATGTGACATTTTCCCGGGAAGAAAATCCTCAGAGGTGCTGCTCGTATTTTGTGTCTTTTCTCACCTGGTGCTTGAGTTTAGCAGAAAACAGGCCCAGAAATCCAGTTTTTCCTTTGCACAGTTCCTTTGCAGGCACTGACATGGGACTGTCAGCTTTATGGCCCCATATATCTTCATATCCATTTGCCATGTGATGGCTCTCTGTCAGGACGTCCAAAGTGCTGTTGATTGTGCTAATGATAATGTGTCACAGCGACGTGTCCCATGTTGTGCGTGGAGCGGGGCTGCCGGCCTGGAGACGAGGAGAAGCTACAGGCTGATGTTGTGTTGTGCTGTAGCAAGTGATTGATGACTCTCTCTGTTGTAGTGCTTTGATTAAGACCCCAGTGATTTATCACCACTGCTCACAATGTAATTAGACTGTATATATACACTCAGCAAAACACTGTTGTCTTGCTATATGATCCCAATACGTGTGGGTGTGTGGATTTGTGCACAGTGTTATCTTCATGTATTATCTCTTTATATTGTGCTGCTGCGGATCTAAATGCTTCCCATGTCCGTCTGACCAGATTCCCAGGGACGAAAAAAAACACACCAATCTGATCAGTTTTTAAAGCAGGAAATGTGTTGCATGTAAGATATTTATTAAATTAACTATGTGATGGATGTGTTTACCTTGAACTGTCTACTCACTTCAGTATGGCCAAGAAGCTCTATAAATAGATCTGATGTGAAAATGCACCCATGCTGCGTTCGATGGTTCAGGGCTGTGGCTTTTGGCTGGTCTTGGTCTCTATAGTTTGACTGAAGAAGAGAGACGATAGCAGACACCATGAGGCCGAGTGACTCCATCTAAATTGGCTTTGTTTGTTTCCTAATGAAGATTGAAATCCATTAAATAATTATGACTTTGAATCATGGCACCTATAAGAAATCCTGCGTTCCCATTGTAACATGTCCTTGAGTGAAGAGGCTGGACCAGGTGTTACATGGGGTTGTTGCAACATCACCAAGGTGTTCAACAACACAATCCATCTTCCTAACATGAGGGGTGCGGCGTCGTTGCTGGTTTGCACTTTGTTCTTCCTGTTTCTGATGGGCAGAGCCCCACAGACGATTTGTGCTCGGCGCTTCCTGCCGACAGGGGTGGAGGACTTGCCATGATCTTGCTGCACTTTTTTTTCCTGCTGTTTGGTCCCTAAGAGTTATTTCTGAGAATTAGTACAGCTGAAGGTTTGGACAAAGTGTTGATCACGTGGTGACTTTGGAGCAGCTGGCCACACCTCACTGAGCGATACAGTGTGTATATTTCACATGAAAACATTTTCATTACTCACTGACTATAGTTTTGATTCATTTTAAAGGCAACATACTTTTGACTGTATAGGTTCTAATTAAATCTGTATGTTGGTTGCATATGAAGCTCAAGACAGACAGACACTTACAAATGCCTCATTTTCAGTTTGTATTTGAACTCATCACAGTTACAGATAGTTACTTCACTTTACTTTCAGGAAACCTGGCGAATAATCACACTGAAGAAAAGGAATACCTTCCAGCCAAAGTTTCAGGTCAGGTTCTCGAGGATCACTCAGTGTCACGAGATAGAGATAAACATGGACGCATGCAGGACAAAAAATATGTAAGAAAAAAACAATGAGCGACAGTAAGATGCCAAATCACAGTGCCAAGAAAGATGAAAGAAAATTCACATCTGATTTCAGTTTCCGTCATCTGTTGGCAGAATTAGACAGTTTAAGATTTGGGAAATAGGCTTATTCGCTTTCTTTGACCAACATTAGATGAGAAAATTGATACCACTCTCATGTCTGCACGGCACATATGAAGCTGCATGCTGGGGAACCAGCTATCAGACAAGATACAGTGTATTAATTAGCGAGCTTTGAGGCTGTGGTAGGTGGATATTTTACACCAGCTCATGGGCTCAGTCTGAACATCAGAACAAGTCCTGATCCCAGGTTTTGCTCAGGCCGATCAAATGATAAACAAGCGCTCGGGCTCATGTCTGCATTATGCTGATCAGTATCAGTGTTAATATCAGCCATGGTGTATTCCTCCTATCTGCTCTGTCATCTCTGGGAGAGGCTCTGTCTGTGTCTCTCAAGGGCAGCAGAGGAATTACTTGCAGGAGAACCTTAAGACAGCGGAACGGAAATTTCCCTCCGGCTATTTCAACAGCGTTTATTCCTGCTTCGCTTCCTATTTCCTGTCCTCCTCAGCACGCTTCCTGCTCTGGCCATTCCTACGGTTCCTCCATCACTATTGTCCCCTGCTTGCTAAAAAGAGACACTGTGCATTGTGGAGACAACATCCAGTCTGTCAGCAGTCACCCAAGAATTTCCTCACAGGACTGAGACAAACCAAGGAATGAAGATAATACAAGGTTTGGATTTTCCATCTGAGCAGGAAGCTGAACCTGACAGAAGTGGTACATCTCAAAAGGAAGATCCCTGCTTCCTAACATTTATCCTGTGCTGGGTTTTATCTGGGGGCATCAGTGGCACAAGTGCACTTTGCCAGCAGCACTTCGTCGGCCCAGATACCCTGATGGCTCTGTCACATCACCTTAGATGATCACAACCATCATCCATGTTTCCTACCTGCCGCTGCACATGACAGAGTCTGTGATTCTGCTTATCCACAAAGACCTCAAACCTCACTCTCATTTGGTCAACACAAGCTTCAGAGATGCCCTCTGACCTTCTCATTTGTCGCCGTGTTTCCTCGATCTTAATCAAATGGAGTAAACCCAAAGATCAAAGCCTCGGAGTAAAACTGAAAGGTTAAGGTATGACGAGTCTCACACCTTCATATACCATATAAACAGCTATGATTGATGATGGAGAAGCCGCCTGTGCTGTTCCCACCCTCAGGTTTGAGCCCCAGAGAGCTCCTCAGCCCTGCATTTTATGTCCTCCTCTTTCCTCTGCAGAGCAGGGGGCAGGGTGGAGCTTTAGGAAGTGGGGTATATCCTTCCTCTCCACTGAGAACACGACTGAGGAGAGAGGCTGGAGGCTCGGCTCGGACGGCTGGGCTCTGAACCGGCTCTGAGCACAGATACCAGGAGCAACCTGCAGGTTGTCTCCTCTGTCAGTGGATGTTCACAGGTAATATGCATATGAAACAGTCACAGGAGATAAAACATCTGAAGTGATGAACAGCAGTGCACCTGACAGCTGGGTAGCCCTCACTGTTAAGTTGCCTGTGAGATTTGTATTGTAAAAATAAAACATGCTCCTCTGTCACAGCAGCTTCACTCCAGCATGCAGTACATGTTTTACAGTGTTTTACAGTGTTTTACAGTGTGTTTGAGCCGTGTCATACTGTGAATCAATGAGTCACTTTTATATGCACTCATTGGTGTTTACGACTGACTATATGACTTAATGAAAAGAGTAACATTTTAATTAATTTGTCACTGACAGACAATGTTACTCATGTTGTCGTATCACAGGCTGATCATCATGAGATAATTCATGTGTGTTTTCCTCTTGGCTTTTAATCTTTATGTTGGCTGTGCATCTGCATGCAGCCTGCACCAAGAGTCATAATTTAATCCATGAATACACTTCACATTTATCAGCACATTAAACAACCATAATGGCAGCATGATGGGGCTGTTTGCTTGTTAGTATCATCTGAGTGCTGGAGACACTGAGTCTGATCCAGTTCCTCACACAAATGAATATCATGACAAGTACAGTGCAGTTTAAACCATTTAAGTTACAGTTACAACTTATATCTGTCTCAATCTCAGTCTCAGCCTCAGTCTCAACCTCCAGCCTGCCACATTCCTGCTCCAGCCTAATCAGCTCAACTCACCTCACCTGTGCTCCTGCTCCCACCTGCACCTCACCTGTTGTTATCAGGCCTCCTACTGTTAACCCCAGCTCCACACAGTCAGTGTCAGACTGTCTTCACCTTCATGCTGAGAACTCCAGACCTGTCTTCCTCATTGATCACCTGTTGCTGACAAGTTTCCTTCCTGATTCTGCCTTTAACGCCTGACCCTCGACCTGAAACCGTTACAACATCTTATTGTGTCATTTCTATCTGTAGTAATAATGTAGTATTGACCGAGTTAATTGGTGATGTCACTTTAAGTCTGAGGTCAGAAACATGAGCAGACAAATGATCACAAAGGCTTTAAACTAGGGATGAGCGAGTACACCACTATCTGTATCTGTATCCGTATCTGTTTAACCATCTACATTATCTGTATCTGTATCCGTATTCGGAGTGGGCGGGGCCTAAACCGGAAGTGAGTGCAGAAATGGGTGAGGCTTAAAACTGTACATTATTTCTTACATTATTAAGTCTGAAATTGATATGGATTGATCAGAAGTCGCTTATCTACTGTATTCAAAGCCTATACAGTATATCTCCATAATATTTATAATATTACTTTCATGAACTGCAGAGAGAAAGTGTCAGATACTGCATGCAGCCACATACAATAAAAATATTAATATAGGCTACTTTGTGTGTTCAGCTATATGTGTGTATGTGTGTAAGTGGTCTGTAAGACTGTTTATTTTTTAATGATCTGTGTGAACTTCATGATTCATGCAAACATCCAGTGATGGCAAACAGGGAAATAATATGTCAGCCTTGTTCACTTCTTCTCAAAAGCACCGCGTTCAGTACGAGCAAAGTTTTTCAATTGACTTCATATCACCAGCCAAACTAAGAGCAAGCAGACGGTTAAAAAAATAAATAAAAAAATCGGACCGGAACGGAGGCGTTTACCGACGCGACGCGAGCCGTTTTCAGCTCTGTCTTGTCAAATGCACCGCGCGTATGTTGGGAGCAGGTTGGGAGAGACGTGCAGAGACCATACAGTCTATGGCAGAGACGTGTCTGTGTAGGGAGGGACGGGTGCTGTGTGTGACTGGCCAATCACAGAGCGCGAAGACAGTCAGTTCCACAATGAGGATTTTCCTTCAGCACGAACACAGATATTAACAGATTTTACTCGTATCATAATCGTATTCGTCAAACATGCTTTATCCGTAACGGATACTCGTCTGAAACAAGTATCCGGCTCATCCCTACTTTAAACTAACCAAGAGCTTAGCTAAACAATTTCAGAAAACTAAAAATCAGTTACAATTAAAAGCTACATCAGCTCTTAACTTCAATCAATATCATTATATTGAATAAGGATCGAATGATATTGAGGTGAAAAGTTGACGCTCTGTGCTTCACCTGAGCAGTTTAGGATCTTTCAGCACATTTTTGGTTTTGGATTAACAGCCACAACTTTATAGTTTTGGTTCATTGTCTACACTCATGAAAACTACAGCTGTCAACAAAAAACATTCAGAAAAAAAAAGCCTCATATGTTTGTCAGGAATTGTAAAGAATGAGAGAGTGAGAATGAAAGAATTGATTGCTACTTGCTTATAACTTCTTACCAACATTTCAGCTGTGTTCACTTTTAGTTTTCCATCTAATATGGTTATGTTTCTATGAGCCTGCCTGTTAGCGATGATGGTGAGTGCATCATGACCATAGACTGTATAAAATAGATCAGGACTGGTAGAAAAGGTGGAAAAACTAGAAAACTTTCTCCCTTAAGAAGATTCTTAAGATTCTTGACTGTCACAGATGAAACTCAATGACATAACAGTGCGGATGTAAGCAACTTGCAGCTCAGTGTTTTCCCCACTCCACTGTAATGAATTCATTAGAGCGCAACTAAAATGAGATCTGGATTAAAAACAATTTGGATGCTTATTTATTTATTAAGGTGGTGGCCAAGTGGTGTTTATCAGCTCCTGTGGGCCACTCAGTGAAGTAATGGCCGACACGTGACTCACTATACTGAATGTATGATACACATAGAACCACAGAGACCCCCACATATTCGTGAGTAACACATGCAAATGTATGTTGCACACACACCCTTTCTCAACAAAGGATTACTCTCTCTCTCTCTCTCTAGCTCTCTCTAGCTCTCTCTCTCTCTCTCTCTCTCTCTCTCTCTCTCCCTCCTGCCTGATGTGATGACTCCGTCGTATGTCACTGTCTCCCAGCATCGCCCTGAGTGATTGCCAGTCCTGACACCCACCTGCTTTGTACCACTAACCCACCCAGTGCCCGGGAAATTAAATGCTCCACCGAGGTAATAAAGAGAGTAAATCCTGGTTGTGTTCTCTGCCGACGGCCCGGCTATTGTGGGGGCAGGTATTAGCATATTAAGCCCAGGGTAGACGGGATCATGGCCCAGCGTCGCCTCATTACACCTCATCAAGTGGGGATTTTCTGCTTTCCCAAAAACAGGTTGCCTCCAGCTGTAGTCTTAGCGTGTGCTGAGCGTGGGTCGTGTGCCATTTGAGCACACATATGCAGAGACGTAATTTAGGGAAATCATTTCTTGCATGTTATTGTAAAGTGTTGCACTGCCTCAGTATACTCACATTGCATTGTGGCTTTATCTCTAATATGCACATCTGTCCGATCAATGCCTGTTCTCATCATTAATGATGGTCTGAATTAGTTAATGATGTTTAAAATATTTGGGGGGATTTTGTTCCCCAAAAAGTATAAAAAGTGCAAGAACAGACATTTTGTTTTGAATTTCTAATAGTGATACATTTTTCATGAAGTCATCCTACCACAGTCGGTTGAGTATTAACCAGAGAGGCCGTTGGAACAGCTTGCTGGGCTCCTGCAACAAACATGATAAACCCATTCATTTGGAACAGATTTTCCCTCCTGATAACAGCTGCAGAGGACCAGATTAATAATGAAGTAGAAAATGAGATTATGCTGAGTCATTAAGTTTATAACTCTCTGTAGAAGTAGATAATGATTCTGCTAGTGATCATAACTGTTGCCACACAGTCGCCAGAATGCTTGATTATAGATGAAGTCCGTGAAATCTTACACCACTGGGGGCTGGAAACGTTTTTTTTATTGAAGTGCAAAGTCAGTTTATGGGATGCCAACAGTTGTTGGTGAAGAGAAAGGGAATGTGGTAAACAAAGGGAAAAAACAAGTCGACTCTACCCTCAAGATAAGACAGGAAGATTTTATTTTTATAATTACATCTGAAAAACTGATTGTGCAAGACTTCATCTTTGTTGTCATTTCATGGCCAGTCAGCTCCCTGAGTCAGGCACAGTGACGGTCTCCTGCCAGGTGTGTGCCCCATTTCTCCCACTGTTGATGCACCCAGGTATGTTAAACAGAACTGCTTTAATGTCTCTGCACACACCCAGTGAACAGCCCGACAGTCAGAGTGTGTCTGCATGTGTATCTATTTTACATTTTACACATTGCCTTCTTCCTACAGTCGATCGACCTGCTGATTTCAGAGTGAAGTAATCTACTGGCACAGCAGGGAACAAATGGTTGTCATCACCATCAAGCTATGTTTTGAACAAATGAATTTACCAGAAGATGGAAATTCACTTTTAGTCTTAACGTTGGGGAACGCATGTTTTTTTTTAAACGTGTTGGAGCTGTTTCAGTTTTAAACACATGACTGCAGTAAAATGTATGGCAGCAGCAGTCAAAAACTGGAAGCTCCGAGTCCAAAATACCCGCCTGCAAAATTCATCTAATTGCCTTGGCAACAAACCGGTGCGCCGCTCTTTCATTTCATCCGAACCACATCTGTGCTGCCGTACCCGCGCTGCTGTCGTTGAACTTAATAAAAGCATATTGTAAATCTAAACTTGCATCCTGAGTGGGGCTTTTTGGAAAAGAGGTGCTTTTTTTTTTTTTTTTTTAAACCAGATCCACCGCTGACAATTTGTAGGAAGCCACAGGCAAATATGTGTGAAGTGTTCAATCACAGTTGTCAGGGTGAGGATTGAGCTGATGGAGGATCAATACAGCTCCATCCTCTCTGCTAATAAACCAAAACCATTCACCACTTTATGATGTTCACAGACGGACAAGAGGCTTCAGACACAAACAGAGAGGGGGGGGCTTCTGGTTTTTGGGTTGTGATCACACACATGTTGCCCAGCTTGTGTTTTCTTGATGCCTTGCTCTTATCATTCCCATATCACTGTGTTAAATCCAGTGAGTGTTGATCTGATGCTTCCTCCTGCCGCCACATGAAAAGAACAACATACTGTACAGGCCTTGATAGGGGAGATCAAATAAGAGCATGTGCTCCCATACCATCTCATAATGTGATAATGCAGGTGTGTATCTGTGAGCGCACACCCCTGCTGAAATACCAGAGCCCTTAAGGTGCTGTTTGATCAGAGCCATATATTTGTCTTGGTTATATTCTTCCCATGGCGATACTGAGGTTGAAGAATCCCACCATGTGTTACGGGGAAAGCAATAAAAACATAAATGGGGTAAAAAGGAAAAGATGATTGTTTATTGTGGTTTTGAATTTTTCATATTACCTGAAACCAGAAACATAAACAGAGATATCTCTGGAGATCTGAGGGGTAGTTTATGTGAAAGTCCAGTCAGGTGGGAGAGCCTCAGGTGGAGCAGTGAGAGAGAGGCTTTGTCTCTCGACGCCTGCAGCCGTGAAGAAGCAGCACCTTCTCTTATCCTCAGCAAAATCCTTTGTGTGCACAGAGGAAAAGGTGAGAGGCAGAAAAAAAACTGTAGCAATTAAAAGAAGAAAAGAGGAGTGGAAGAGAAAGTTGCTAATGGGGGCAGAGCATAAATCAAACCCGAGTGCTTGTGAAAAGGAGGAATAGGGAAGGTGGTGTCGGGAGGGGGGGGGCAACCATCTGTCTCTGTGGACAAAGTAGTACTTAACTCTTTATTTAAGCACATGCTCAGCTGATGGTGCATGCATTAGAGCAGTGAGCCAACGTGCTGAGGTGGGATGTTCCTGTGAGATGCTGGTGGCTCACAGGAGGTGTGGGGATTTACACCCTGTGTGGGTGACTGCCGCTGCTCTCGGATGTGGAGCAGATAGAGCATTGTTATAATATGCTTTAAAGGCACACACTGACTCTGATTCACCCTGGAAATTAGCACAGATATGCTGTGATTTACATGTAATTCTAATCTGTCTAATATAATCTGATGAAAGCTGCAGCTCATCCTGTGATCGGCGTGTGTTTTTACATGATGTTAATGTGATGGTCATTTATACAGTCAGTCAGTCACTGATTGGTCCAGATTTGATCTCAACAAACATTGTAAAGATGTTCATGATCCCCAGAGGATGAACTGTGATCACTTTGGTGACCCTTTAGTTTTTCATCAAAATAAAGTCGACTGTCTTGTTTAATTCAAAAGCACAGTTTTCAATATATTTTTCATTTGATGCCGGATCCTGATTTTACTCCATGTGGATTACCATCACAGTGTGAAGCCCTGGGGACTGTGTAATATGAAACACCACCAGCTACTCCACATTTTTTCGTCTCCCAATTACAGAGATGGAAGCGGGAAACATCCGCTACAGGTCTCTCACATGTAAAACTGTGATTCTGGCTAATTACATTTGCTGACAAAGTGTAAACTAAATGTTGACATGATGTATTGTAGCCTGCCAAATCCCCCCACCTCCAACCCCGTGCATCACCGTGATTGAATAGCTTTGGAGCTATCAACAACATTCACCAATGGCTTGTCTGCCAGAAGTGAAAGTCAATGACATTATGTCTCTTTATGTGTTGTGATGAATTGTTTGGAATTGCCTTTTCGTGCACATCTCCGCGGTGCTCGGAGGAGGAGCTGCTGGCAGTCATTACCATAATCATGTTAGTGTTTGGCTCTGCCCTTGTAGTGGCTCCGTCCCATTATCATTCCACACAGTAATGGATGCACATGGGAGATGAGATTGTGACAGCCTCGTCCTCTGCAGGTGAGGACACTGGTCAGCGCAAAATCTCTTCCATAAATGTGCTTTAATCGCATCAAATTTGATACTTCAAATATGAAAACATGCACCTTGCTGATGAAATGTTCTGTTTATGCCCATTTAGCCTGAAGCTTTCGGAGCAGATCTGTCTGTCTCCTGATTTACATGGTGCTCTGCTGACAGTCTCTGCAGGAAGCTCCGCGGCTCCACCGTTAGCTCGCCGCTGTCTATCTGACTGAGACATCTCCTGTTCCATCTCAGCGGCCACCTGAAGCTTCATTTCCCTGCCTGTCAGCGTCCGGCCCGCTCGCTGTCTGCCACAAGGACGCGCAGTTTGATACAAGCCACATATTACATCTCATTTCACTGACACCAGTTGTGCACCTACACTGGGAGACCCGGGCCGACCTCAGCCCTCGACCTCACCTCAGGAGAGTAATGAAAAGTGCAGCTGTGGATTAATGTGGCCCACACACACACACACACACACACACACACACACACACACACACACACACACACACAGGTCCACACCTCCCGGAGGCAGCCGGGGGAAAATGCTGAAAGGTGCTGTTGCTAAAGGGAGCGGGGATTTGTTCAGCACAATAAGCATGTGTCCATCCTGAGGAGAACAGGAATCCAATAGTGAGCTTTGCCCCAAGGATGATATCTCCTGTTTTATTGCCTCTTTATGTCTGTGTTAGCACAAACTTTGTAATGGAGCTCATAAAGCGTGCATACTGCTTGAAGGTACAGATTCGGTCACAGCGGGGGGGGGGGGGGGGGTATTGCTGCTCCGGTGGAATCAGCACTGGTGCTTTCTTTTTTTATTTTTATCCCTTTCATCTTCGTATGTTCAGCGACACAGTCGACAGAGTGGAATTAGGTTTGATACTGAGGCTTTCATAGAGACATTTTGAAATGGCACAATAAAAGCATTCAAAGCGTTCTGCCTTGCAACGTTGACGTCCTACACAACTTATTCCGAGGTTAAATGAGTTTAGTGTGGGATGCAGTCCACGGACACAGAGAGAGCTGGAGACACTGCAGGGATGATCATGACAGTTTGATGACAGGCTGCTCTCTAACTCAGTTCACTGACAGCCATGACATTTGAATACATCTGGTTAATCTGATCAGCCACGTCTCATTAGCTCCGTCAGAATTGCTGCTTCTATTGCAACAAGTATTTCTCAATAAGAGTCAGATTTGTTTCAGGTAATATTTGGCTCCACTGCAGAGGAAGCAAAGTCAATTGAATAAAACAGGACAAAAATGAATGCTCCAAATATTTGGTCTGCTGGTCCAGCGATGACCTCAGCTGTGCTCACCTCCAGCTGCCACTTAACCTCATTAGAGCAAAATGAAAAAACCACGACCACACAAAATAAATATTTGTCTTCCCGTGCCCGTCCACACACACACACACACACACACACACACACACACACACACACACACACACACACACACAACAGAAACAAACATTTCAACCTTTACACCCTCCCCACTTAAAAAGACACTTTCTCTGCAGCGCTATATCTTTATTACCTACTTAAGCTTAAAGTGGCTCCATCACCTGACATTTAAATCTCCGTTATTGC
>JBBMOC010000190.1:278337-298098 GCA_037975185.1 Centropyge bicolor | reverse complement strand
CACACACACACACACACACACACACACACACACACACACACACACACACACACTGTGTGCACACATACACAGGCATGTACAGCTCAGGGAATGTGTGCTATATTGCCACATGGGGCCTGAGTGTTCAGCGCCATTAAAATGATGAACAGAAACACACTGTAGAGATTGAGGGAACATATAATGTGGTGGAGACCGACAGAGAAACAGACCACACAAACTGAAGAGCCTCTGAAAATGAAAGGCCGTGTCGGTGTTAATCTGTGTGCATGTAATGTTTTGACTGTGCCATTGTGCTTCATTCAGAGAGGACATAAATGCTTCTTTTTTCTCTATAGGCCCCTTCAGACTTTTATTTGGGAGCAGTAAATCATTGTTTTCACAGTGTAGCTCGGAGGATTGTCTCTGCAGCTGTGGAGAAAAAAAGAATAACAAATTCATCTGTTATCAGAGTCTGACCTGCTCTCTCGGCTGCAGGCTAATTAACGGCGATGTGACAGCTATTGTGCCGGAGCCGTGCCCTCAGAGCGTGGCCTGCAGAGCCTGGCCTTCAGAGCAAGAATACTCTGTGTTTTCAGTGATGGAGCAGCGCTGCCACTTCTTCTGCAGAGCAGGCCAGACTTCACACAAACAGCACTTCAGGAGCCAGAAGTTCATGTCACACACTGCTCAGTCATCATTTGGATAAGTCATGTGTCACTTTTTAAAAGTGCTTACACATGGGAAAAAAGTGCACCGCGATGGACACAGCACTACAGTAATAACAAACCTGGAAGAATTTTATGTCATGTAATATGATTTGTCTTTGTTATTCAAATGACAACAGGCCGGTTATATTGATTTTCTGTGGAGGTCTGAAGCCCTGTGGGAACTGAAGCTGTTTCTGATGAAGTGCTGACTTCTATGGTCCACCTGTTTACTGCAAAGCTCTGCTCTGTGTGTGTGTGTGCGTGTGTGTGTGTGTGTGTGTGTGTGTGTGTGTGTGCATGAGCATGCGTATGTGTGCATGTATGTAAAAGCAGTTAGTGGGGGTTGGTGGGAGGGGGGGGGGGGGGAATCCAGGCTCCAGGCTCTATATTGCTGGAGAGTGGAGTACACACTGCTGACAACAGGGCTTTTTCATTTGACTCAGGTTACACAAAACTACTGTTATGTATAAAGTCACCTGAGCTTCT
Source organism: Centropyge bicolor (assembly GCA_037975185.1). Lineage (NCBI taxonomy): Eukaryota > Metazoa > Chordata > Actinopteri > Pomacanthidae > Centropyge > Centropyge bicolor. The sequence goes on along the minus strand of JBBMOC010000190.1, from coordinate 296,926 downwards.
TTGGGCACCAGCGGTTTGTGCGGTTCTGTTTAATAATGGAATATCTATCTTATCACGGTTCTTTGTCAAAAACAAACCCAGCTCACACAATCCTAAAATAATCTCTGCACGTCTCCATGTTCTGGCAGTTTGATGAAGTCTGTTGTCCTGTTATACACATATCCTCTGCTCTGAAGGGCCTTAATCAGAATCTAAAGCTCGGGGCAAACACACAGTCTCAGCAGAGAGCTGCTGCTCCTCATTGGCTGCGCTCAGCTGGGAATCAATACAACATGTCAATAACCATTCGATCCATTACAGAAGTCAAACACTTTGCCATCCAATTACAAAGGTGTTTGGGTCACATTAGAGAGTGAGAGGCCTCGGCCTGGCTGTGCTGGCTCACCACAGAGATCAATACCTGGACTTCATACACTACAGATGGTTTGAATAACGGCATGATGAAGCTCCTTCTTTAATGAGTCCTGTAGCAACACTGCCACTGACAAACACTGAAGAATGTCACAGTGAGGCAGAAAGTAGAACATGAGCTTTCCAGTAATCAGCTGCATTAAAGTGTGATGTCACAGCGCTGGAGTCTCAGAGGGGAATGAAAACACTCAGCACATCCATTCAGTCCAGTGAGCAGTCGCTGGCAGAGCAGGTGTTATGGACTGTCTCAGCTCTGGGAACAAGTTGCCGACCCCTTTCCCTGATCCCTTTCCTGTTTGGCGTCGTGTGCGCAGCTGAGGTGAGATAGAGCCGGTCGGTTTGTTCCCTGCTACTACGCCGTGTTTTCCCCTTTTTCTCCCCCAGTCAAGTCCTGTTCCAGGGGGGCTGACGGAGCACGGCGCGCAGCCGCAGGCGCTCCAGGAAATGTGTGTCCTCCGTCCAAAAACATGTTTTGACCGTCTGTGCCACATCTGGACGGGTATTTACTCCTGAAGCCATTCTCTCTGCAGCCACATGACACAATACTCTTGACAGCTTCTATTTGCACACCCTGCAAAAGCAAAACATATTTTGCACCAATGAGACCCAACAAAAAAGGTCATTTGTAGCGATTGTGAGCAGAATACTCCTGAGAGACTGTGGCCCTGCCAACAGAGCCGAGCGGAGCTATCTTTAGTCATCATTTCAAAAACAAAAGGGTTACTTTGTGGCAGCTGTAAATGTGCTACTACTGACACATGAAAGCTGCCTTGGCTTCAGCGCTCATAATGGTTATTAGAGTATCACACTGTAACGAGGGGATGCAAAACAACTGAGTCACAGTCAGTGAACTGTTTCACTGATGTTGTAGCATATTGCTAAATCCATTACTCAGCATCCTTTTGACACGAGTAAACAGCTTAATTACTGCAGCAGAAATGACTTCATATTTAATTTCCTCTTTAGTGACTCACTTAATAATTTAGACATCGAATCATTGCACACACCAAAAACATTTACTGTTTAATGAGATGACCCTCGTGTTAGTGCAAAGATAACATGAGGTGATTATAACATGAGCATCCTCCAAGCACCTCTCTGAGTCTGACAGAGCTTTGCACCTGCACCACTGCTTCATCCTTCCTGCACCAAACCATCTGGAATGTGTTTAAAGTGTGGGTCTGTGCGCCGCTGCAGCAGTCAGGACCGGAGCCCTGCAGTGATACAGAGCTGATCATTCTTTTATTGTTCTTTTCCTCTCCATCACTATCCACTTCAACTCTGCAGTCAGAATCCCACAGGTCTGCCACACTGTGTGACCTTCAGCGAGCAGGCAGTAAACCAGCACCGGGAGCTGTCAAATCAAAGACCCCAGTGGGCGACGGTCCCCCCCCTGTGTTTCACAAGGTGCCTCTGTCCTTGAAAGCCCACCACGAGTCCCACGCTGAAGCCGGTCAGAGTTTGTTCCTGGAGCCTGTGGGCTCTGCACAGCGCCGCTCTCTCAGCTCTGTTCGAGGTTACTGAAGGGGTTAACACGGCCAACCTTTCCCATCTGTTGCTAAGGAAGCGGCGCCTGTTGTGCAGGAAACAGGGAGAGCAGTTTCCTGTTATGAAGAGAGGTTTTTAAAGGCTTGCATTCATTCAATCATGCAACAGATGCCGGGCCAGGAAGCCCGGCCAACAGCAGAGCTTTGGTGTCCGACAGAAACTGTATTTGGAAGCTGCTTTCAGGAACCTTTCTGTGCACGGCTCCGGCTCAGGAAACGATCCACCAGAAAAACAGAGTGGAAAAAACACTGAGGAGAATCTGTGCTTGATTTCTGAGTATCTCATAGGCGTGCTGTCCAAGCTGTGTAATCCTCTCCCTATATGATGCTCCAATCATTCTGAGCATGAAAAGTGTGTCAGGTCACAGCTCGTTAATTGTGCAGGTCTTCACTCTCCACCTGTGTCACCTGTGTGTCACTCAAAGGAACTGTGCCACCAAAACAAGCGCAGATGTGATTTGAAGCTGTCCCTCATCACAATGAAACGCTGAACTGTGGCTTACATTTACAGTCCAAATCTCCCACACTGAGTGGATTTGGCCAACTGTCCTCTCAGAACATGGCACAGTGTCACACATCTGTGGAACAAACGAAAAAAAGATCAAGTGTGAATATAGTGATGAAACGTGCAAAAGCTAAAGTAAGTGAGGTGTAGTGATGTGCAGAGCAGATATGAAACACCCACCCACACACACACACAGAGTGGGTTTGGTTGGCGGAGTCCTGCCTCAGGAAGCGCCAGGCTGCACCTCCCGTCTCCACAGCAGAGCGGCAGTTCACCGGAGCAGCGGCAGCGGCAGCAGCAGCTCAGGAGGCGCGCGGCCGGCAGAGAGCTCGCATCACGCTCTGCACACGAGCCGGAGAAAAGCTCGACAACATGTCCTGCGACTCTGCGTCCACCACTTGATTTTTCTCCCCGTGCGACGTGTTTGTATCTGGATTAAGTTTGCGCGTGGTTGTGGAGGAAACATGAGGACGACAGTCGGCTCCCGTGGGTGATGATGCTGATGATGATGTCCCACAATGAACGCAGGTTGGCTCTTTTCTCTTTGTGTCCACAAACTTTAATCGTTACACTGTGTGTTTGCATGTGTGAGATAGTTAATGCATTCGGTTGATTCTGCAGGGAAATGTGTTTCACCTGTTTATTTGCCACAGATTAAATCCAATGCAACTTGATGCACCCTACCTGTAGTTTCTCTACACGCCTATATGTCAAATTAAATGTTGGTACAGCCATAGATTATACCCATAGGAACAATGCAAGTGGGATGAATTTTATATAGAGAACAACTGGAGAAAAACTGGAGTTACCTCTGTGGATAAAGTTGCTTTGATAGAAGTCTCCACCAGGAAACATGTCCTGTTCTAGGATTAGTAATAGAGTTAGATTAGAGGATAATAATCCATGATCGTGAAAGTAGACAAAGCCATTGTTGTGTGCAGATGGTCACCTGTCCTGTGTGTTCAGTGTCTGTGAGTTTGTCCAGTGACAGTCTCTGGTGTGTGTGTGTGTGTGTGTGTGTGTGTGTGTGTGTGTGTGTGTGTGTGTGTGATTTCTGCACAGCTGTCAAAGGGAATCTCTACTTTACTTTCTGGACTTTGGACAGGTTGTTAAGACTTGGGTGACAACTCACTGGTGAGGACACAGGTCTGAAATCATATCCTGTGAGTTTGGCACAGCCAAGCTCCCAGTGTCTATCTCTTCCTTTGTTTTTCAAACATTTGTTGTAATTGAATTCTTGTTGCATAATTCATATCCTGTTGTTCGCAGTTGGGTGCTTTGTCAGACTGGGACCCTTGTTTGCTTTCCCAGTTTTATTGTTCTTTGACGCACTCAAAGGACCTTTTCAGCAGGAAAAGTGTGTGTGTGTGTGTGTGTGTGTGTGTGTGTGTGTGTGTTTCTGTGTGAGGCGGTGTTGGGAAGAATCGGGGAAGAATGACGAGAAGGAAGTCCATTTGTGTTGTGAAAATGAAAATGTGCACTCCTAGAGAGGCTCATGGAGGAGTGATGGGGGGCCGTGCTGTTAACGTCCTGGACTTCCTGTGTGGGGTCCTTCAAGGAGGCTCCGCTGGAGGAGCTCATGAACCTGAAAGTCTGAGAAGACACTGACATTTATGGAGACAAAATATGTATAAGTGGGCACAAAAGCAACATATGGCGTTGAAGGGCAGTTTCAAAACATCATGTTAGACTGATGTCTAGAGAGAGACAATGACAGGGGGGGGGGGGAGGCACTCAGAGATAGCCAGAGTGCACACAGGGTTTAATAGGATGTGCGTCAGGGCAGGTACTAAATAACAGGAAGAGACGAGGGGTGTACACACTTAGTTAAGTACGGGTGTGTTTCATGACAACTCTAAATCTCGTAAGCGGTGCTCTTTAATGACTTCACAGTTTTCAGCAGTTCACTTTATGTCAAACTTAAATGTGAATGAAAGACAAAAGGACGTTGTGAGTACGCATTAAAGCGGCCTAATGATCCTTCATGTTGCCATTTCACTACAGATACAGAGTTTTTGGGAGTAATAAAATCATGAAGCTTCTGATCAGAATTAGCCAATCATTTGTTGAATGAGATTCTGGTGCAAGCGTCCAAACGGCATGTGTCATTTCCCAGACAGGGAGATGTTATTGTTCCTGCTCTAAGTACCCTGTGGCTCTGTTGTTTTTCCTGCTGATAATGTCCCCTGCAGCATTCTGCCTGTCACTGACCATTGTATAGGACTTCACTTCCTGCTAGCATTCTATACCCAAACAGGACCCACATATGTATCCTTATGCAAGATTAGATATTACATAAAGCAGCATAAAGAACTCAAGAAGTGAAAGTGTTATTGAGTGGCTTTGACTTTTTTTCATTAACCTTTATTCTCTTTGCACAGATTTTCAAAATCCACTGCAAGTCCCTCGACCAAAGGTCCGCAGTCATCTGACCATCAAAGTGCAGTCCAAACTGATGTCCAGGCAGTGTCCCCCTGTCCGTGGTCCAAAACCTCCTGTCGCCCCCAAACCCAAAAACCCCTATGAGCCTGGGACACACAGGGAGCCCTGCCCCGCTCACAGCCTGAGTAACGGAGACCTGGCTCACTCCGATGGACAGACGGAGGAGCTCCAGGAAATGGCTGAGGAGAATCAAGACACGGAGGAGACAAGTGAGGCAGAGGACGGGGTTAACGACAGTGCTACAGGACACAAAGAGGACATGGTGGACGGAGAACTTGAGAAGGAAACAGAAAAAGAAGTGGACAGATTAGATGACGACACCGACAGCATTGGCTCCAAGGACACAGTGAAAGCAGATGATGGTTCGACTGTTGACACTACTGAGGATGAAAACACTGACACTGACTTGAATCAGCCTGAAGGGGGCAGTCACACTGATGAAGAGAGTGCATCAGCACCCTCACTTCCTCCTGCTGACATGGAGGATGAAACGGGAGAGGAGGACGGGAGTTGTCGTGAAAAGACTGAAACAGTTTGTGTCTCTGCAGGACACTCAGAGGAACAGGTAGAGGAAGAAAACCTTCAAACACAGTCGCTCAGTCGAGGTGATTCGGACAATGATCCTGGATTTAATGGAGCAGACTGTGCACAGAGCGAGGACTGTGTGTCCTGTCCAGATGAGACGGAGCTGGAAGATGGAGGATTTGCATTTGGGTTCACCGTGCTTCCAACTGTGACTGAGGAGTATCCCTACGATGTGATCGGCCCCACTGATGATGCTAGTGATACCTGTGAGTCATGTGACCCAGCCGAAACAGGGGACGCAGAGGTATGGCAACCAGAGCGGGCCACCAAGGACCTCTCTGGCTGCTTTCGATTCACCTCCAGCACTGAGGATGTGTTCGGGCCGTACTCGGTCATCGAAGCTGTTCCGGCAGACGTGGGCGACACCGCTGACCCAGAGTGGAGTCAGGACGACACCGATGACAAACCTTCAGATGACAAACAGCAAACAGCAGGTGCTTCTCATCAGGAACCGTACTATGTGTCATCAGATGACGTGGACAAGCTGGAGGACAAGCAAGCCCTGTCAGGACAGGCTGAGGTGGAGGAGGACTCTGAACAGTCAGATCAGCACAAAGACAAAACAAAGGACAGCGAGTCAGCAGATGAATACGCAGACATCGATGACACACTCGGCTCGAAAGCAGATGACTTGGACCAGTGTGTCTCATCGGAGGATTACGTGGAGATAGGCGACGAGGACGAAGAGGAGGAAGTGGAAAAGAAACATATCAGAGGAAAAAGTGCAAAAGAGAGAACAGCTCAAAGAGAGCAGGCGTTCCTGAGCCAGCGAGCCAGCTGCCAGCCTCGCCTCAGGCTGTGCAACATCACAGTGCCAGCAGATCTGGACCTGGGCCGCACCCCAGAGCTCACCAACAGGGTGGTGTTCGCCCACACCACCGAGGCCTTTGAAGAAGACATCGAGGAGCTGGACTGCCACATCGTGCCTTACTATGAAGACTCAGACTCAGACAGTGAGGAGCATATATACGAAGAGGCGGGCTTCGACTCCGAAGGAGAGAACTTTGTGACGCTCGATCGGAAGACTATTGTCACACGGTCACGCTCGTATTCTGGGAAGGTTCCAGGCTATGTCCCAGAAACTGTACCAGAGGAGACAGGGACGGAGTACCAGACCCATGACTACTGCACGGTGGCCTTGGACAAGACCAGCGAACCACTGAGCCATTCACAGCAGCCTGATGTCAGCTGTTTGATCCCGGCCATGAAGTCTCGCCACTTCCTGTTGTATTCACGGTCTGCAGAGGGTCCAGAACTGTCCTTGACCAGTCCCACTGAGATGGGCCATTGTCTGAAGAATGACATCAGGATGAAGAGGAAAGATGACACACTTTCGCTCCCATGTGTCATAACATCTTCAGGAAGCTTCTCCCAGCGCAGCCATCAATCCTCCAGTGGTGTGTCCACACCCACGTCTCTGGTGGACATCCCACCCCCTTTTGAGCTGGCTTACATTACTAAACGACCTGTCACCAAGAGTTCCCCGTCCCTCCTGATCCAGCATGAACCCAGCGACTTACCGAAGAAGAAGAAGACTTCTTTCAAACGCTTTCTCGCCCTGAAGTTCAAGAGGAAAACAGATTCAAAGGGTTTCAGTGATGGAAGTGTCCGCTCCTCACGCTCCTCCTCCGAGTCCAGCCACCATGGCCCAGCACGAGTCATAGAGCTGGATCGCAGAAGCACCGGCAGCTCTCCTCAGCTTCCGTCCCATGTAGTGAACCAGCAGCGTCCTCTAGACCTGCCGTCCTCCTTCGTCCACCACCAGAGGAGGAAATCTTACGGCAGGGGCGTCTCCAGAGTGGAGTCCTTCGAGGAGCGCTCACGGCGCTCCGCCATGCCGCTTCCTCTGACCAAGCCCCGCTCCATCTCCTTCCCCAGCGCAGACACCTCAGACTACGAAAACATCCCAGCCATGAGCTCAGACTATGAGAACATCCAGATCCCAGGCAGACCCACCAGATCCCACACTGTGACCGAGTTCTTTGAGGACCCAAACCGCACCACAGTTCCCTGCAATGAGAACGATGGCTATGTGGATATGAACAGTTTCCCTGGGATTGACAGCAAACTGCAGACGTCGAAAGCAGACTCTGAAAGGTAAAGTAAGAGCTTGATCAATTTAACACCTTCTTCTATTATCTTAAGCCAACGTGAAAGGGTGGAGTCCAGCAAGTTACAAGAATCATATGTTATCTTCCCTCAGGTCTTTCACCTCTCCTCTGGTGAGCCATGCACATGTTTGTGTTTCCCGGGTTTTGACATACTTTTTTTTTTTAATTTCTGAGGTGATCAACTCATCTAGTGGTGATGCATCTAAGTACTTTATGTTAACACCATCCATGACCATCACTACTCGAACAACACAAATGATACAACATCATCAAATCAGTTGGCTGCCATTCTGATAATGGATTAATCATTATTTCTTTCAGCAAAGATGCCAAATGTTCAGTGGTTCACAATCCATCACTGTGAATATTTGCTAGTTTTCTTTAAGTTGTCTATTATTGTAAATTGAACATGATTGAGTGTTGGGCAAACAAAAAAGCAGTTTTAGAGACTAAACAGTCAATCAAAAAATCAGCAGGTGAATCAGTTATGAGGACAGCCACAGCCTCATAACAGTGTTTTTATGTATGATCACATGGTGTTTTTCCTAATCTTCTGATCCATGTTAGTAATACAGTGTAGGAAGCGTGTCCTGCATGTTAACTTTGTAGTGGACAGATCAGAACAGAGTGTTGATCTCTGGACTCGGCTGAGCACTCAGGCCTGGACCCTGTCTGCACAGAGGGGCAATCTGGCCTCCTGAACCGCTGACAGATCTTACACTGTGTCTCAGATGAGCAGAGGCCACCTGGCTGAGTAGATGGGATCTCCTGCTTGTAGCAGAGTGTTCAGTGAGAGATGAGCAGCCTGCTGGGTCAGGCATCGCCGGCTTTGGGAAGATGGACAACGCTTGTGGGAGAGCTTACTCCTGTTTTTCATTTGGTGGATGTGGAGGTCACATCTGACGCCGTGGCTTCCTCTGCACGTCTGAGGTGACCAGGTAGTGGTGACGGGGTAGCTCGCCGAGCGCAGGTTATTCACATCAGAGAATTCATTATGGGCTGCAATTAAGAGTGGGAAAAGTGTGGGGGAGCTCCTTTCACACGCTGAAGTTGAGACGGATGAGGCACAGGGTGAGAGAAGTCGGGGGGGGGGATGTGTTAATAGAAGGTGCAGAAGAGAGAGAAAACAGACTATAGCTGTAAAGTAATATAAAGGAGGGGGAGGGGCAAGTGAGCAGGAGCAGCTCTGCTGTAATTGCTCTCCTGTACCTGACACTTATGGTTAAGTTTAGGAGGCTTTTATTAAAGTAGCTCTCTCCAGAGTGCTTCTCTTTCATTGGACCCTTGAGGGGGGGCCACAGGATTTACTGCAGCGTGTGATAGAGTGAGGAATCACCGCGGTCAGACTGGACAAAATGAGCCCGGCCTGTGCCACGGCTCCAGCCACTGAGGGCCAGCCTCCTCCCCCAGTCTTAATGAAACAGTCACGTTTGATGACCGGTGTGTCGTTGAAGAGACGCCATTACCGGGAGCTTCTTAAAAGGCTGAAGATCATCTGGGGGCAAAATGTTTCTTCCTTTTGTTTCTGGTTGCACCTTTTGTTTTATCATTCATGTGCAGCTACTGTCTTTCCTGAACTGTTTTGACTATTGAGAAAAAGCTTCAGGTCACAGTTCATATAATTCATACACACACACACACACACACACAAACACACACACACACACATAGTCACCTCTCCTCCAGACATCATGTGCAGCTGTAAACACAGTACCATGATTTCTCCTCTGTTTATTTCCACTGTACTTTCAGCTCTGTACATATCTGAGCATTTGAAACGGCTCCATTTCCCCGACAGTGCTCCTCAGTGAGGGCTCTTCTGTTTCTCCCTGTGATGTTATCGATGGGGCTCATTGTGTGGTGGAGGTCTCACGCCACTCACAATGATGCAGATAGCCTGTCCTGTCACCTCGCCTTCCTCGCCCCCCCCCCCCCGGAGATGCTTCTGTTGCCAGGGCCCTCTTCGGTGTGTCTGTACATGGCTGGTTCATGTGTATTTGACTGTGAGTGTATATATGTGCCTACGTGTGTGCTTACAATACAAACCACATGGAGTCGGCGTAGGTGTTTGTCTCTGCCTTTGTGTGTACATCTGACGCTGGAATCCATTCAAAGCTCGACATCGCTGCCGTCCCAAGCTTCCTCGCTGATGAAGGCAGTGATTTATTGAGAACACATTCAAGTGCGGTTTTAGCCCCACAGAGAAAAAGTGGATTTTTGTGGTGAGGAAAACGACCGAACGGCCCCAGAGCACTGCTCACAAAAGGACCGTCCCTACAGTAGCAGACACGCATTTTAAGGAGTGCTCACAAAGCTGCTGTGCCACAGACTTGGCTTGTTTCCACTGGTGTGATTAATGTACAGCACCATTCTCACACTCCTTCAGCACAAGCATTCAGGCTAAGCAAAGAGACATGTTCATTAGCAAGCTCCCATACAATGGGAAAAAAGAAAAGATGCACTAATGATTCATCGCAAACCAACCAAGGTGTTTGTGTGTGTGTGTTTGTGTGTGTGTGTGTGTGTGTGTTTGTGTGTTTGTGTGTGTGTTTGTTTGTGTGTGTGTGTGTGTGTGTGTGTGTGTTTGTTTGTGTGTTTGCTTGTGTGCGTGTGTGTGTGGGTTTGTGTGTGTGTGTGTGTGTGTGTGTGTGTGTGTGTTTGTGTGTGTGTCTGTGTGTGTGTGTGTGTGTGTGTGTGTGCGTATATGTCCATGCACTCTAAGTTACATCTCCGTGCTGCTTTATCACAGACGCGGCTCCTGCTGAGAACGCAGTCTCGGCACAATTGTCCTCGCTGAGTAGCTGTGCAAAAACAAATGAGTGTTGAAAAGAACGTTTTAGCCAAAAAAAAAAAAACAGCCTGGGATTTGTGATTGTGCTCAACTTAGAGCCCATTAAATGTCTTTCTGTCAGTTTTAAGTGCTTGCAGGTAGACCTGCAGCAGTAATGCAGATGTGTTGTTGTCGTCCCTGTGCACACAGCAAACAGAGCTGCAGTGGTGTGTTCAGTCAGATACTGCTCATGTCTGCAAGTTGTACATCTCTAGCTCACCCTTTGGCATCGTTTTCACTTCAAACAGCTCAACACAAACCTACTCAGAGTGATGACAAAGCCCTGCCATGCCCTCTGAAAGAGCTCCTCCACCCACTGTTCTGTTAGTGTTAGTAGTGATGAGGGAGCCATCTTAAGTACATTGTTGCACTGGGTGGTGGCTGTGTGCTGTGTGGCGAGGTGGTGGACAGGGCGTGTCGCTGGCTCGCCAGGTCTGGTGCCAGGCGCTCTGAGGTCATTGCCAGGTCATCCCCCGGGGAGGAAGCGTCCAGCCTAGGAGCTTCCCACCAGCCTGTTTACAGGAAATGCAGGACGAGGGCGGGGCTCTGGTGGGAGGCAGAGAGGTGGAGACAGGAGGGGACAGATAGGACAGCGGGAGGGGAAGGGGGGTCAGCACTGGGGGGTGGAGGTTCCCAGACTCTCCCTTGAACAACAAAACGAGGTGTGGTCCCGTCAGGAATGCCAGGTCTGCTGTTATTGTCGCTCCAGTGTGTCAGGAATGCCTCCAGCCTCCACACACCCTGAAGTCGAGGTTAACACTGCTGCATATGTGGCCCCCAAATCACAGCCTGTCACATGACATAGAGCTCCATCACATCACAGGTGAGGCGGCAGCAGCGTCTTCACAGATCACTTCATCACATTAGCTGTGGCACAACAGCCACAGGCTACATGTAATCATCATCTCTACAAACATCCAACCATCCCATCTGATCCCATTGTTCTAAATCCCCTCCATCAGTATCCAAACCTGCCGTAGTTAGCAGGCTAATGAGCCCGTTCAGCTGCTCCTCTCTCCTATAACCGTGCTGTTGCAAATGGAAAAGGGATTGCACCTAATGTATATTTTAATACTCAGTGTTTAGGTGAATTGAATAACAAATTACAAGCATCATCAAACTCACAGGACATTGGTGGATTCAGGTCTTTTCAGAGTCGTCGCGTCCTCTGAATCTGACACAGTAGATTTAACTTTGTCATGTTATAAAAGGCATTGCATTCTGCTGGAATAATAGCATGGCCTTAATGGTCTTGTTAAAGGGCTTCATGTATCACCATATTACAATATCTCATATTGGGGGTTTAAATATCGAAGTGTTATACGAAGCTGGCTGGAGCTAACAAAGCTATACTGGGATGTTATGGACTGGGTTGGTATAGAAGAAACTAGAACATAGAGGAGGAACAACTTAAAATTATTATTACTATTTATAGCAGTTGTTTTTTAGTTTTCTGTTGGGCTTTTCTCTGAGACATGATAAATTGGATTTATTCTCTTACAGCGCAGACGGTGTGTTTTCAAGATTGTGCTTTTGATGGTGGAGGGTTAAAAGGTGAAGGTGAGCGTCTGCTGAGTGTTTCCCATAAAGGACGTATGAAGGAATTCCCCTCACTCGCAGAATAAATCGGAGCTTAAGAACGAGTTCACAGAAGAGCCGTCTCTCCTGTTCGCTTTCCCTCCCAACATCACCCAGGAGCCCGCACCACACTGACCTGTCGACTCTGAGGTCAACCATGAGTAATGGCCCATAGGTGCTTTCTTCAGCCCACCCAATAGGGCTGATGTGCGTGTGTGGTTTAGTGTGAAGCTCATGAAGTATGAGTGTGTCTGAATGAAGATGAAGTCCAGCAGGTAACTGTGTTAACCTTTGCTCTCCTAATAGCCGTCTGCTCTGTGCACACGCAGGGGGCTGTTTAAAATATCAGGACCAACATTTATTATTATCTGTTCAGTGCCAGAAAAAAGTGACAAATCACAGCAAAATATCACAACTGAGGACCTGGAGCCAGAGAACGTTTGGCATTTTTGGTTGAAAACGGACTATAGCATATAGTATATAGTATAGTATAGTTCCAGATTATGTTTCTGTCTGTTTTTAGGCCATTTTAAATCACATTATTTCCTCACAGAAAACTCTCCATTTCTGATGCAGTTTTGTTGTATTCCTTATATTTCTGTGAATTGTCAGTCAAAATATTAAGAAATAACATCTGTTATAATCAAATATATCAATCAGTCCCTTGTAATCAAAGAGCAAGAATTTTAAACACAAACCGTTTTGCACAGACAAAGTAGAAATCTGTCGTAGAAGACACAGACATTAAGGGTTTATTTTCCTTTAAAGTCAAAGGTCAGTTTAACTTGATGTTATTCTTCATTCTTCATTGCAGTATTCACAGTATTACTTACTTTAGCAGCACTTAATGAGAAGAAATCTCGGTGTCCTTGTGACAGAACATTTCTATTCATGTGGCGATTCTGCTTCACTCATTTATGCTCTGAAGCTTTTCCATGAGTTGTGAAACTTTCCAACAGTGTCAGGTCATAATAAGTATTGTCAGTTATAGATGAAGCTGTCCTATAGCTTACACATGGCTGCTTTAACAATCCTTGTTATCTAATTATCACCCTTTGCAATGTGAATTTGTTCGAACATACTATCTGGGTCTTAATGGGCCAGAGGACATTAATAATTACCACAGGTAGCATTTAAAGGGATTACATGTGAAATGACCTAAAGCGGCCCCCCTCAGGCGCAGCAGCACACAAAAGGATTAGCAGTGTGCGGACACGACTGTGCCATCTGTGAGAAGAACAAGTCATGACAGGGATTACGGTGTGCCGCCGGAGGACTCTGTACGAGGAGTGGAAGTGTTCGGAGACACACACAGGAAACGGGAACTTAGAATATTGCTTGGTGTTTTGAGAATATGCTGCTGCAGAGATATCATGCAGTGGCTTTTTACTGTGAATGTGCTTTGTGGAATCCTCCAAGCCTCCACGTATTTCCACTTAAAATATTCACTGTCTTTATCTGTGGTTACAGCCGTGCTATTGAACTCACCCTGTAGTGTAGATACTATTGCTATTAAATATTTATACTTCCGTTTTGCCGTATTCATTCTGTCTTTTCCTTCTCTGGCCAGTGCCTACACGGAGCCTTTCCCCATGAACCCCGTCTCTGCTGGGCTGTCAGCGGACGAGGACCACGGGCGCACCTCAGAGGAAGAGGAGGGGGGGGCGGAGCAAAGCTATGACCGACAGGTGAGATACGTCATACAGAGACACTGTGGTTGATTCAGTCCTCTGAGGCATGAACTGGACCAGCAAATCAACATGATGAGCCCATAATGCTGCAGGGCTCCTATTCAATGCTTTATTGTGTTAATAAGCGTTTGAGAAGTCCATACCATGAAATAATGGGACAGAATGAAATGCTCTGTGGGACAGACACCGTTCCAGAGTGATCCATGTGATACATGGGAACTAATATATAGAGACTCACGTGCTACTTTAAATGTATCACCTCAAACTTCCCAGACTCTCGTTCAGTGAGAGGCCTCCATTTTACAGTCACTCAGAGACGGAGCCCACCCTTCCTGCTTCTCCCATCATGTGGCACACATTTCCTTGTTTTCCTCTTCAAAGAAAAAAAATAGAATAAATTGAAGGAAAACAGAGAGGAAGAGGTCCAGAGAGGCTTGAGTTGGTCCCAGGAACAGTTTCAACTAATGGAAGTGTGTTTTGGTTGTATTTGGAGGAAATGAGGATCAGTGTGCCTTTAGTGCATGTATTTGTGAAATGCCCCACAGAGGAAAAAATAACAGTGATAAAGCGCGGGAGCTTTGCCGGTAAACCCCTAAATGGCTTCAATGTTATGTTTTGGCTGGGATGTTTTGAGACCCTGTGATTAGCCTCTAAATCAATGGGCAGCATTGTTGTCACCCACACGCAGCCTCTCATACATAATGCATGTGAATTTAAAGTCCCGTGTTTGAGAAAGCCTTCATGTCTGTGCTGCACTGTAATGAAATAATCAGTCTTATTTTGACAGCGGAAATCTAACCGAGAAAAAAAAAAGAGAGAAAGAAGTGATTTTGGTTTTTTTCGCCGCTCTGCTCGGCTGCTGTGGAGCCGCTCCTTTTAATGTTTGAGAGGAGTAGGTGCCCACAGAGAGCCTGCAACATTAGCTGTGTTCATTCATCTCCCTCTCCTCTCCCTCCCTGTCACACAGACTGATGGCCGGTCCCGAGCCTTCTACGTCGCCAAGGAGCTCGTGGACTCAGAAAGACTGTGAGCATCTGCGCCGGCGGGTTTCCCCATTCACACACATCTCCCACACGTCATCACACACACACAGACACACACACACACACACACACACACACACGCTGGATCCAAATACAGTCTGTTTGTGTGGCTGTTTTCTTCTGCATGCAGGGAAACTACACAAGTGAAAAACACCTTCAACCTGCTGAACCATTCTTCTCATGCACTTTGCTCATTGTGCATACCTTCAGTACTGTAACGAGTCTTGCTGTTTTCGTTGTTTAACTAAATGTTCCTCTCTTCTTCTTCTCCAGACACGTCAGCGCCCTCAGGTTCCTTCACGAGGTAAGAAAGTGTTCGCCAGGCCACGAGCGTGTGGCAGCAGCTCGAGGGTCTGTGAGACCTAACATCACATCCTGTGTGTCTGCTCCTCGCTCTCTGTCTCCCTCTGCTCGCCCCTCCTGTTCGGCTCTGCTCAGGTTTATCAGTGTTGTTGCAGCGAGGTCTACTTCCTGGTCTGGGCAGAGTTGACATGTTGTGCTCTGGCGTGGTCGGCTGTCAGATGACGCAGCGTGCGTCCAGCG
The DNA here is from genome assembly GCA_037975185.1 of Centropyge bicolor. Taxonomy (NCBI): domain Eukaryota; kingdom Metazoa; phylum Chordata; class Actinopteri; family Pomacanthidae; genus Centropyge; species Centropyge bicolor. The sequence goes on along the minus strand of JBBMOC010000190.1, from coordinate 281,640 downwards.
GGCGCTCGTGCTGCTGCCGTCCTCCTATCCTTATTGAACTGATGCGTGTGCTCTGACAGTCTGCCCCCTGAAGGTCACAGAGAGGCTGCTGGGGCCTTTTGTACTGGTTGTACTGGATGAACAGTGTGATCTCCTGGTGACTGACCAGGTCATGGAGAGTTTCCTCTCAGTCATGTAACGAGTGCAGTTGATGCAGGACGGAGGATGTAAAGGTGAGCCGTGGCGAGCCTCTGCAGGTCAGTCCTGCATCACAGCCACGTGTTGTCATCTGTTTCCATCATTTCAAAACCAGACCACATCCCCGCAGAGCTGGGAACAAAGAAGAAAGATGTTTATTAAAAAAAACACATAAATGAGACTGAAAGAGCTGAAACAATGATTTGATTTGAATCAAAGAAGAAAGGTCACAGAGCAGAGGTCACACCTGTTAAAGAATGGTGTGGGAGAGGCGTTATTAAGGTGATGGTTGCTGGTAGAAATGTGACAGGTAGAGTCATTGGACCCAGAGAAGCCCATCACTCAGCCTGTACCTTCTAACCTTGAACAAGGTCACAGCCTGGATTTCTCTCACCGTGATGTATGAACGCCTGCTGCGAGGGCAAAGGCAGCACATTTGTGTAATGTGTAATTTGATGTCATTAAACGGCAACAAATGCAAATATTATACGATGGGGCCTCTAATAATCATAAATCTGCAATCTCATCATGATGCTCACTTATACTCATCAGCTGCTACAGACAGACAGAAACACATGCTGCAGGTCCATGTCAGTGCTTCAGACGGGATATTTTCAAAGAACTCTTGAAGCTGTTTTTCAGCATAAATGATGGATCTTCAGAAATTCTCTCTTTAAAACTAAACAACCTCGGCTGTCGCTCCTCTTCAGTGTCACCATACCTGTTAATTGAATCTTTTTTGCACCTTTCACAGGTGACATTGAGGGCTTCTTCATCAGGCTGTTGCATAATGCATAGGCTGAGTGTTCCAGGGTCGTCCAACTTCAAACAGTGATGTGTGGGATATTAGTTACTGTTTGATGCAGACTGATTCATAATTAGCATGAAACTGAGTCGTTCAGCTGGGAAGCTCTCCAGCACCACAACATGGGGAGGGGGAGGGGGGGGGACAGGAGCAGCGTTAAGTGAGAGGCGCACATGAGCCATTGTTCCATTGTTTGATAAGGAATAACAAGAATACAAAGAATTTCCAGAGCCTGTCTCCACATAGGAAGGGAGGCCGCTCCTCTCCTGAACGACTTTCCCCAGAACAGCTTCAGCATATGAGCCGCAGCCTTATTATTTTTTCCTCGTTGGAACACGTGACCTCTGAGCGGACTCTGTGCTGAGTTATGAGCGAGCATGACTGGCCACTCGAGCGGCTGCTTAAAGTTGCTTCTTGAGCTGCTACGTGAGGAAAATAGGGATGAGGTGGAAGGTGGAGATTAAAGCCCCCCCCCATCATGGATCTGACTCTGTGTGTGTGTTTGTATATAACCTGGTGAACCGAGTCAACCAGAGCCGTTACAGTAGCTCTTCTTCTCCCCAGTGGACGTGATGAATGTTAACTCGTACGCCATCGATCGAGCATGATGAACGGCGTGTTCTGAAGCGCCCGGTGTCACCACATTATCTCAGGGCCGACCGGGACAGCTCTATTTGTTCTACGTCTGTGTTTGACTCAGAGCTGGAGTAGATGGGCTCCGGACACTCATCCCTGAGGCTTCACAGTATACATGACGTTAGTTTGTCAGACAGCTTTGCCCACAGAGAGTTTTTTCCTAACGATTCCACCACTTTCATCTGTTTCTTGTCTTCGTTTGCTGAGGAGATAAATAACGTCCTCTCTGCTTTATCACACTCATGTTCCATAACTCCTCATATGAGCCCTCTTAGTCTGTGACACTGCAGCTGTTAATGCCTGCTGCACATGGTTTATGTGAGCTGAATGGACCTGAATTCACTGTATATCAGTGAGTTTTCAGCTTCTCGTCTGCAGTGTAATGGAAAGTGGGGTGTATATACGAACCAGCATTGTGTCATTGAGCACCAAGGTCATTATGCAACAACACCTGGTGTGTAGCAGCGCCGCCTTTCCTGAATGCCTGGACAGAGCCCAGCGTGGCGGGAAGACACTGAGCTGATGTGAAGGGAGGGGGGCAGGAAGGATGTTTAGGAGGACCTTCCTTCCCCCTCTTCATTCCTCCTGCTCTCCCTCCCTTCCTCCTTTCATCCTGCCACTGCCGTTTCCTGCATTCCTCTCTCTCTTACACACTTCTTCTTCCCCACACTTTCTGTCTTATTGAACAGCTCTCCTCACAGATCCTGTGTTTTGTCACGCAGGACTTTCGGTGTGCAGTGACGGAGGCCGAGGCTGAGGAAGGCGAGCCCGTGCTGGAGGAGCAGAGGTTAGCAGAGATCCTGGGCGTGCTCCCCCAGGTCTACAGCCTCCACAGCAGCATCCTCTCCGAGCTGGAGGAACGCATCAGCCAGTGGTAAGAAACGTGAAGGACCACGCTACATGCTCATCTGTGTGTTTCACTAATGCAGCCAGAGTTCACACAGACTAATGCACTGTGGATGGAGAGGAAAGAGACTCACACTGTGGTCATAATTCATTCTCCACTGAGGTCAAAATAATTACTCTGCACTATCCTCGCCCTGCTTTAAAATGCATATAATAATTCCACAAGTCATTTTTCAACCAGGTACCACCGCTGCACTGAAGTGCTTCTGCAGGAGTTCTTCATATTCATCAACTCCTCTGCCCTTTAGAAAAACCCACCCTAAAGTGTTCTGTTCTCATTCTTCCACTCAGTTTTTTTAAGGGATGCTTTGCTCTCATGTCCAAACACTGAATATAAGAGTGAGATAAGATGAGAGATTCTGGCTCTGGACACCCACCAACTCCTCTGAAGTTGGCCTGTTCTCATGTTGGTGTGAAGCTCTGTGCTCAGTTCAGCTACAGTCAATCTTCTTTTCAGATACATCAACCCATTTAAAACCAGAACACAGTAACTGTTGTGGATGAGACCCTCAGTTTCTCTCTCAATTCAACATTTCACGATGTTCCACCATCATTACAGCGACATGTTAGAATCATTTAGAGACCATCATTCATGTGACACTTCCTGTCGAGAGAAGGACTTTCTGAAGATTTCCACGACATGAGACTGAAGGCTAAACGTTGACATGTGTGTGAGGAGGCTTGTCGAAAATCAGACAGGATGTAGGGAATCTGTAAGTGGAGGACAAGACGGCTGCTCGAGGGAAAAGTGGTTGCAACAGAAAAATAAATTACAGACT
>JBBMOC010000190.1:209016-268679 GCA_037975185.1 Centropyge bicolor | reverse complement strand
AACAAAGTAAGAACCAAAAATCACTCCTAAGAGGTCAAAAGGCAAAATGGCAAAAACAAGGCAAAGTAGCAAAATAACCTGAATCAAGAAGAACAAGAATGCAAAGGCGAAAACCTGACAAGGACGGCACGGTTGACTGTTCAGACGAGACGAGACAAACTGGCACAGGACAAAGGGAGACGCAGACTATATATACACACAAGGTAATGGGGAACAGGTGGAAACAATCAGGGCGGGGCAGACAATCACATTGGCGGGAAACACAAGGAAGGGCAAGTTACCTGAAACGAGAGGGAAAATTAGATTTCAAAATAAAACAGGAAGTCACGAGACAACATAAACACACGACATGACTGACTGAAACTTAACATAGTCTTCTAGATGTGACACACCTACACACTGTGTCATTTTTAGCCACTGTGGCTGCTAGTAGCAAGTTTGGATAAGTGCAACAGCTAAAACTTCCTGACTCAGTAATGTGAATTATACACAGATATGTAAAGTTTGTGACAGCACAGTGTTCATGGACTGTAGCAGCGAGAGCATTGAAGTGAGCGAGGATCTTTGAAGTTTTCCTTCTTCTTTTAGAAGTTACATACTCTCACCTGTAAATTCACAAATACTAGAGACGTTATAATGTGATGTGGTTTGAACAAGCTGCACTTTACAGACTGTTAAAACATTATAACCATTTTTCTTAGTGAACATTAAATCTTATGTAAATAACCAGTTAGAGTTCCATATTTTTATGTTCTGACTCTTTTCCCTGCGTCCTCCCCAGATTACCTGAACAACCTCTCTCCTGATTCTAAAGAATACGAGGACACACAAGGTAAACCTGCAGACTGCTCTGAGCTGTGTGATTGTGCATCGGATCCATGTCAGTGATGCCTTCTCAGTTCTCACAGACATTCTGACACATGCAGGCTGCAGCTGCTCCACATGGACCAGGCCCTGCTCGTGGACTCAAAGTCACTGAGAGTGTCTTTATTGAATTCAGTGGTGCATAAATCTCTCTCTCTCTCTCTCTCTCTCTCTCTCTCTCTCTCTCTCTCTCTCTGTCTCTCTTGTTTGTGTTGCAGCTGCCTTGGTGATTGTGTCCGAGGTGGCCGACCAGGCCAATGACAGTCTGAAACAGGGGGTGAGTTCAGTCTGGATACACTCTGTAACATTCAGACTCTTTAGCTCCTGTGGCGTTCGACACACTCGCCGCCCAGCGTGCCGTCATTGAGACGCGTCTTTATGTTCCGCCTGGCAATGAAAGAGCAATTTTCAGACGCAGATGAAGCGTGAAGAAGTTGGACAGCTGAGCTTTTCCTCTGTATGAATCCTTCTTCTAAATGAAACGCTGCAGTGAAGGAGAGCTCTATCTCTCTTTGGCGCCGGCCTCCACGGCGCTGATTAATGCGAGGGGCGAGGAAAGATGATGTCATCAGAAAGTCCCAGGTGTATCATTACAAAGGGAGCAGTGTGAGGGTGGACATGACTTACGCCCCCCCTCCAACACGAGCAGCTCATGGAGATGCTTCACCCTCCCCCACTGTCTTTCTCGCCTCCTGCTGTCAAGATCCCCTGTGCCTCACTTCGGCTCGTCTCCTCTGTTTATCACACTTTTTTTTTCTCTTCTATGCACATGCACTGACACACACACACACACACACACACACACACACACACACACACACACAGGCTGACAGACAGTGGAAACACAGGCTCCCTCTATCTCTGAACCCCCCTGTTCAGTTTCCAGTATCACCTCCCTTTCACTCACCAACAAACAGCCACGGTTTCATTCTGTGTCTCCTCTTCTCGTCCGTCACTGGTTAATCTCCCTCCATCTCTGCTCCCCCAGGAGAACCTGCTGCGCCTCGTCCACATCGAGTACAGCGTCAGGGGCAAGAGGGACCTGCTGAAGCCCGGCAGGGTGAGCACCGTTCTGTCCAGAGTGACTGTTCTCACTGTCCAAACACAGCAGCTCATTCTGTAACGACTGTGAAGAGCAGTGTGTGAAGGCCTTCACACGGTCATGAACATGGCAGTTTGGCCGAACATGTCTTTCTCATGCTTCTTGTCTGTGTGTGTTGTTTCTTTGGCAGATGTTTGTCAAAGAGGGCACGCTCATGAAAGTGTCGAAGAAAAGCCGGCAGCCCCGACACCTGTTTCTGGTAATGTTTTTATCTTCTTTCTTCATGACTGTCAGACTGTGAAGACTGAGTTTAAGCCTTTAAAATACTGCTGTGCCCTTTGCTCCCTCAAAAGCCAGACTTTCAACACTCAGTAAGATTAACATGGAACTTCAAACTTGCATCATTTTATATGGGTTTCCCCAAAATTCAGCCACATATATTTGGTATTTTTGGAAACTGTTTGATCTCCACTGGTGTTTAAAATAAAGTTCTGTGGGTTTGTATTTGGTTGTGTTTGGATGCACACCACGAGTTTGTAATGGCCGTGGTCGTTAAATCGTGCCACATCAGTGCTTTGACTTTGTGCACTACAGTAGAAAACACCTGCCATGTAATTGAAGCGGTGGTGAAACCAAAGCTAGCGTGGCTGTGCAAAAATACGGGGGAATGTTGGGCGGAGGTCGGTCAGCGAGGTAGGTGAGTTTAGGAGTAGGACAAGCCGGGGCGGGGGGGACGAGGCCAAGGCTGTAAGACCTCCACCACACCCACCAAGAAAGGGCCTCCCTCTCCTCTCCTCCCCTCCCCTCTCAGGACTTGTTTTCCAGGGCCCCACTTCCTCACAGGATGTTTGGTGTGGGTCACTGGATGCTGGCTTCCTGTGTATTGGGAGGGGACTGACAGCACAGTGAAGGCCAGACACCCTGTAGAATGCAGGGAGGAGGGCGGGGGGGGCTACACAAACACGTAACGTGAAAGAGTGAAGCCTGCTCTATTGTTCCATGTGCAATCAGTGCTGTCTCATGTTGTGAATTATGCTGGAGCTGCATATCCGCAGGAGCAGCGATTTTCATTCTGCCTTATACCAGTTGATCCAAATAGAGTGTTACGTAAAGAGATATGGATTTATTTATCTTTTTTTTTTGACTTGATTCCATCATTCTCCCAGTCCTTCCAAAGCAGGATTGCAGTTGAGCACCAGCTGAAAAGGCCTGATGGTTCATACTTGCTGGCTGTTGGGGTTATCTGGCCATTTTCCTCCTTGAAGTGGACGGCTTCATGGGTCAGCTGTTATTTATGGGCTCTTAAGAAAAGAGGATCCAGACAGCAGTGAGGATGAAAGCCATCACTCACCTCAGCGACACAGAGAAGCTACAACGTGTCACAAACCTGAGCTCAGAGGAGAGAGAGGAGCGGGTGACTGAGTGAGGGAGGGGATTAGAAGGAGGATGGAGACAGAGGGAGGAGAGAGAGTGAGTGGAAGCAGCAGGTGAAGGAGGTCGAAGGTTAGAGCATGAGATAGATATCTGAATCTCTGTGATGTCCAGGGGTCAAGTCGGTGCATGTAGCGTCTCATCTGGGAAAGTCGTTTGCGAAGTCTCCTAACTTGGAAGGCGCTCGGGTTTGTGTGGAAGGAATCTGTGAGTAAACGAGCAGCGAAGGGTGGAGCAGACGAGCTGCGGTGGCTGCAGCCCAGAGGTCGCAGGCAGGGCTCGGGCTCGGGCTTGGCCAGCGTGCACTGTTTTGTCTCCAGCCAGTGAACCCGTCACTGCGACTGTTTGTGTTGTTGTTGTTGTGGTGAAGGTGGCCGGGTCCACCCAGTCCTGCTTCTCAGCCTGGCCTGAGAAGGCTGGGAGTGCGAGGGGAGGCCTGGAGCCCGGAGCAGGGTGGAGAATTCCTGGATGCTGCCTTTACGGCCCCAGCGGATGTTTAGAGCACACATTAGGTGTGACCCATGATGTCATCTCTTTTGTCTGGGAAAAAATGAAATACCTCTCATAACACAATGGACTCTCAACTTGTTCTGGGGATCACAATACTTCTGGTCTGACAAGCAAATAAACACTTTNCCCGGGCCGCGGCGGTGAGAGCGCCGAATCCTAACCACTAGACCACCAGGGAGCTGTGAGGGGGCTCCTGGATGGCATGTGTCGAGTGTCTGACAGCAGGCAGGGAGTCGAAACATCACACCCCCACATGACCTGTAAATCTCAGTGACAGAGACAGCGCCCCCTTATGGCTGATATTATTCATTCCTTTAGTTTATTGGTCTGGCTTGTACTGTTTGTCAGAGCCTAAAATACAGCTATGTTTTAATCCCACAGTCTCATATCTGCTTTTGTGTTTTCCTATTCCTAAGTATTTTCATATTTACTTGTTTATTTTATCTTTACATGTGTTTTTTAATGCAGAAATATTTTGGTAAAAGGTCTGGCAGCAGTTATACTTTTGTATTTTTTTATAGGTTTTTATTTCACTTTAGTTTTAAAATGTGTTTTACATTTTTCAGTTTAGATTCAGTTAGTTTCCAGAGAGGGTTTGTTCACTTCAGTTTTTATTGTTTAAAAATGTTCCATTTCAGTTTATTTATTGTTTCAGTTTGAGGATTATTTCAGGGTTTTTTTTATGTTAATATGTCAATTTGGCTGAAATGGCAATGACTAAAACTAAATTTGGGATCATTTTATTTTAGTTAGTTTTTTGAGTACATAGAATTATTTCTTTTTTTAAGTCTAGTTTCTATTTTTTATATATTTATTAATTGTTGTAAGTGATGTAATGTAGAAACTGCGTCTCCAATACGTATTGTCCACCAGAGTGAAATGATCAGTATGTGTCTTTGTCAGATTTTTTTTTTTTTAAGCCTAAGGGATCTGATTGTTGAACTCATTTTTGAACTCTCAAATGTCAACATCAGTAATGTTGGGTATGTAATGGCTCTAAATAACTGTAGTGGGATAAAGTAGTGCAGGAGAAGTAAAAGTGTCATGAACTGTAAATATTCACATTAAGTGCAGATTCCTCCAGTTTGTGCTTGAGTGAATGTGCGTAGTAAACACACCAGATCCTTCATGTCAGATCGTCAGATGGCCCCCGCATGGTAAAACTCCACCTCTTTCAGACTCCTGCCCCTGGAGAAAAGGTGTAGTCTCCAGCTCAGGCTGAACAGACAGGACATCATGAAATCATTTTACCTTTGTCATGTAAAACCATTGTCCCTTCATGTGTTCCATGAACGGTTCTGCTAAACGCTCGTCCTCCTGCTTGTGTTTCAGATGGGTCAACGCCATGGAAGAGGCCACTGTTTTATAGCAGCTGCTCCGTTCAGTGAACACACGCTGCTGTCTGTGACTGCTACAACTCCTCTGTGGAGCACAACATAGCTACCTGCTGCACCTGGACTCACACCATCTGTAAGGACTCGTCTCGTCTGAGCTGCTGTGGAATATCCTGGGACATTCTAATCACAGGGGGGGGTTAGACAAGGCTGCCGCCCAGTGGTGGGGAGGGGAAGTCGGGGAGTCAGGAGAAGGAAAGGAGAAGTGGAAACCTCTTGTTGGAGAGTGATCTGAATGATAAAAACTCCATGGTTCTCCATGAGGTGATCCAGCCCAGTTCAGAGGAGCCCTGGCTTTTTAAAGCAGCTTGGATACATCAAGAGTCTCATTTGAAGGAGTGTCTCATCTGAAGGAGTGTCTCATCTAAAGGAACATTTTACTCCCTTTGTTTCACCTTTTTACAAGAATCATCCCACAGAAGAGTCAACGTTTTTTAACTCTGCTGTATTTTGGTGTCTTTATTCCTGAGGTTCCGATGGAATATTAAACCACTCTTTGGTTCTGCAGGAGAACATCACACCCTTCAATTTTATATGTGAAGCAGTTACAGCCCGTGTTCCGTGACGGGTGTAACATCACTCTGCAAACATTTCCAGAACAAACTCTGCTCCATATTAGTGTTGTTAGCTCGTGAAAGGGAAAATATTGGTCACTGTTTTGGAGAGATGTTTGGTATTCTGAATATATATGTGAAGTATACACTGCAGATATTGAAGTGAATTATATGACTTGTTTGTATAGACATGGTGTTCCACGATGTTCCAGGTAAGAGGTCATTTTAACCATCATAGTGTGTGTACATTATACTTCCTGTGGAGTGTTTCTCTTGTATTGAGTCTATGGAAAGCTATGGAACAACCGCTCAACAGCCTTTCTACAAGGACGAACACTTTTCAAAGACACTTTGTATTCAAATCTGTAGTTTTTGACGAATTCCTCACACACTTCTGAAGTGCCAATTGATTTCTTCCAGTTGAATGCAGTGCAATTTGCAATGATGATGAATGTGCCTGAAATGAAACTGTGCTCCTTGTTGGTCTTCTGTTATCACAGTACTGTACTGCTGTCATGTCTCCAGACGAGACCTTGATAACTTTTACTTTTTATCTACTCCTTTATACGTTATCTTCTAGTATTTTTGAACACTTCAGTTACAGTCCAGTAACATAAGAATATACTATTGTGCCACTTGTATTCATGCGTTTTTCGTGCTGTATATACACTGCTGGAAACTTTAACCGCTTGGACTTAATGGAAACTGCTGAAGAAAGCCATTCTCATACTACCTATACAAGCTGTCACTGTCCGAGCCATCTGAGCCGCTCATGTCTTCAGCAGGAAGGAGGACACTGGAGTTTCACTCCTCTCTACTGTTTTCAGTCACACATGCAGAGTTTCTCAAGTAACCTACCTAAAAGCATAATCTGCTCCTTTCACAATGCAGCTGTCCTTCATGTGATCCTTCAACCTGTCAAACCACATTATCTCTAAAGCACACATTCACTCATCAAGTACTGTTCAGCTTTTCTACCTGTTTCCTATGTGCCATACCTATAATGTTATTAGGGATTGTACCTCTTGCATATAGTGCATTGTAAATGTTTATGTATATAGATACATATGAAAATAAACTCAGTTTAAAAAGTTAATGTGCTTTCACACTGCAGCGCCATGCTGCCTGACGTGATTCTGTTTCTATATGTATCGTTTATAAAACATAGACTGAGTGGACACAATGACATGAACACCTGTACAAAGGTTCATTTGTACAGTAAATGTCATACTTTGTGTATAGATGCATTTTGCAATCAGGTAATCACGTCATTGTGTCTTTCTATTCAATCATGTCTACTCATGAGGAGACATCATGAGCCAAACACATTTAGCACAAAAACACTGCACACTAAAATGATCATATACAGGTGTTTCTGTTGTGCTTGTCCCCTGTCAGTGATAAATACTGGTATGATGGTAAAATAAGTACATAGTGAACATGTGTGTCTCCATTGTTTGTGGTATCAGCAAACACAGTTTAGTGTCTCTTTCATCCAGCAGAGGGCAGCAGTGCCTCAGGCCACACACATCTCATTTGCACTATGTCAGACGTGCTGGTGACTGCTGAGAGGTCCTCCTACATATTTCTTGTCCTCCAGTATTTAGGGGTGTGTTTAGTGGAGGCTTGATTTTACAGAGTTCAATAAAGAGTAATAGGACGCAATTACACAAGTTGAATTTTCACCCACTGCACATTTACTAGTTTTAGTAGTTCTGTTTTGTCATTATTAGTAGGGAAGTGACAGATGTTTGAAGTATCAGTCTTCTGTCAGAACATCTATTTTAGAAACTTCGGTTGACTTTCTTCTCATACTGCTATTGGTGCAAAATGCAAATGCAATCCAATCAACACATTTTGAAAACGGTGTTTCACATTTTGAATTTAAATTAATACATATATACATATAAATAGAACTAAAGGAAACCTTTACAGCAGTCATTCCACACAATACAATCCATTTACTGTCTGAACCAAACCTCTGAAGTTTGAATCACATATTTCAGTCGTGTAAATTCAGTTGAATCTGGGCATTAGGTGTTCATTTGGAGACTGTTTTTGGCTTTTGTTGTGATGAAGTTCATGGATGAGAGAACGTGACTGAAGTTGTCACAGAAACGTGCATCATCTGGCCAAATATAAAATACACATTCCCATCCAGTGCCGGTCAGTAGAGACCATTATCAGCCCCTTTTCACGTCCCAGCTGCAGACAGACTGCTGGGTAATACGAACCATCTCAGATAAGTTCATTAGTTATAGCAAAGAGTTCCACACAGTCAAACCAAGTCAACCAAGTCAGACGACGGTGGACCGCCACCAAGAAAGCATAAATATTTAAAGACAGAGAAACAGCACAAAACATTTTGGCCCATTTCTTTTTCAACTTGTGCAATATTAATGACAGCGAGTGAAGCAGAGCAGCTCACTAAAGAAAGACGTGGCTTTAATTCATCAGCCAGTTCAAGTCCTGAGATTGTCCAAAACTGCCATCTGATTGGCTCATTAATCATTTTAGAAGCTGGTCTGTACAGATAATAATGAAGGAAGAGCACAGGGGAGATGGTTTTCTGAGGACACTGTGACTGGATACACAGATCAAGAGCAGGAGGTCATTTCCACTTAGACTAGTAAAGATGAAGTGACTGCATGTCAGTCAGAAAGTAGGCAGAACAGAAAATAGGAAGATTGGGGTTGCTCTAGATACATGATCCCAGGAGCGTCAATGACCCAATACTCAAAGTAACATCAGAGAGAGAAGTGAGAACGGCAGTGGAAACGTGCAGAAGTCGTTCGTATCCTTCAAGCATCCGAAAGTTAAAGACACCTTGTTCCATCAAGAGCACAAAGCAGAGCTGCACACAGTGATTAGGTAACCGGCTGCAGGTTTTAATCGATGGCTTTCAGTTTCTGCAGCCGCTGCAAACAGGACGAACAGGGGCCTCTAAAAATAGGAAAAGGACACTTTCTCCTTGCACGCACTCAAAAAGAGTCAAATCCACATCAGGGAGGCCAATGAGAAGTTTGAATTGTCAAAACATCGATGCAATGCAGGCAGACGGTTCAGAATCAAACAGAGAAAAGGTTTTATTTGTGTTTCCAGATCAGACAGTGATACCTCCTGTGAGCTGGAGCATGAAAAGGTCAAATCTTTCCCCTCTGACTGACCTAAATGACAACATGCCTTTTACATGCTATCATCTCAGAACCATTCTCCACTGCAACATGGTGGCTTGTACTGCATCGAGCACACACCTGACAAAACTTGGCCCAGGTTGTTGTTTTTTTTTAAGAGGAAGTGTTCCATCGGATCTTTGTTCTTGTCTAATGCTCCTGTTCACAAGAGCATTAACGTGGAATATGTTGCACAGTTGAGGATGAGTATGAATGACAGCATAAGATGAGCAGCTCAGTACAAAAGCTCTGTTGATATTCTGGTCGTGTGTTACCTGCTGTGGTGGCTCACGACAGTTTAAACCTGAGACAACACAAAGACCTGTAGATGTGCTTTTGGCATTTTTATCAGCACTTGAGAGGAAAGTCACTGAGGCTGTGTCTGAAAGAGGAAAGTGAGGTTAGCTGCCTGCAGAGATAACTCACACTCTGGCTAAATGTTTTACCAACATCATGTCATGAAGATAAACCTGCGTCTGTCTTTTTAAAAATGGTCTGGTTTACCTCACAGTCATTTCAATGAACTACTTGTTGAGCCTCTCTTTCTCCACAAACATGCAGCTCTCAGCCTTGAAACATGAAGGAAGCAGAGGACATTCAGGACTGTGAAAGAATCGAAGAAGAGGAGGAGGAAGAGAAGGAGATGGAAATGAGGACAGATAGAGGAAGGCAGATTTATTCCTGTGGCATGTCTCTTGATGAAAGGACCATTTCTCTCCTTATTTAGGGATTGTTTTTTCATCCCCCCCCCCCTCCTCGTGTCCGTCTGTTCCTCTCATTACTCACTGAGATGTTTGCCCTGGCACTGCCGGGATGGCAGAGATGGCCATCACAACAGGAACTGTCCTGGATACAAATCGAGTTGAAACAGAGAAGATGCAGTCCGTGGTTTCATACACTATGTGCTGTGTCATGTCATATTACTAGTTCTCACACTGAAGCTACATGACCCAGAGAGACTCATCAACAATCCGGTTTATAGCTTTCAAAGTGTTCCAGCTCAAGCTGGAATCTTACAGCCGACAACAATGTGTCTAATTGTATAATTGCGCTGCCCTGGAACTGCACATGTTGTCGAGAGATGAGCCTTATTAGTGTCACACAACCTGTGGCATTAGAAAACTATGTACTCCTCTGTCCTACTTCTTCCTTCAAAGGGTGGTGATGTTGAGAAAATGTTTTTTTTGCTTCCTCGTGCTGAGGAGAAAATCTTGCTTCCTCAATTTGATGTACTTTCTGTTGAACCAGGGCTTGAGTGGGAAAGACCAGAGGAAAGGCTCGATCACGTGCTGGTCCACGGCTATCACTCACAAACCAGAGAGAGGTTTATCTGACGGGTGGGGCATGAAAGATTGACGTTTCAAAAGTCCATGATAGTTTTATAGTGGTGAGTTTTACAGCTGCTGATGCAGACTGAGGTCATCAGTGGAGATAGAGAGTTTCCAGGAAGTGAAAGGGATGGAAAATGTCACGTTTTCTGGCCATGGCTCTGAGCTGTTTTTTTGCTTGTGTGTGTGTGTGTGTGTGTGTGTTACATAGTGGACACCTGGCTAACACTGGCAACACTTGTAATCAGCGGAGTTGTCACAACCACAAATTATAGTTCAGAGTGATTTCAGGTTTACCTAATTAAAATTAATGCTTGACTGCAAATTAGTGTTCAGCTGCTGAAGCTTTCTGTGTGGTGGTGGACGGGTTTGTTTGTGGGGAACTGTATTGTCCTGAATTTGTCCAGATGATTGCAGTGGTGACGAGGTGATGAGTAACTCCATGGTCTTACTCATGTGAGCGTTCAACCTGTTCTATACGTCATGGTACACTTTAAGAGCTATAAATAGCTGAGCTGAGACAGTCTAAATTTACCGGCCCATTCTCTCTTGTAGTCATACAGTTTTGGTGGGTGGGGGCTGATGACTCAGCACCACGTGGATCCCTGTGCTTTGTGCAGGAGAGGAGGAGTGGGAATGTGGAGGTGCTGTGGGCGGGGCCACTATGGAAATACATGGCTGTTTGGATCAGCCCACAAACTGTATTCACTCTGAACCTGTGTGCTTGTATAACTACACCAGTTCAAGCAAGCACACTGACAGATTTACTGGCCTCTCCTGCCAAATTTACATTTTTCACCAGAGGGAAAAACTGTTGACGGACGTTAGCACTCAAAGTGCAACATCTGACATGGTGTCAGGTTCAGGGCAAGATGTTACACGACAAACTGACTCCTGGGAAGAAAACATTACCTGTGATAGGCAGCTTCCAACCTAACATATCAGGTTTCCAATGTTGCCAGTCCAGTCCTGCCAGTCATGGAAAAACTATTAAGTAAATACAGAGTTTAAAAATAATCCTCAAGTGGTCGGGGAAGAATCAACCTCAGATCCTTGACTTAAGTAAAAGTAATACCACTGAAAATGTATTAAGGGCTGTTGTTCTACATTAAAAATTGTTTTTCAATGAAAAAAAAAAAACAGCCCCTGTGACTGTTACTATTAGATTATTATTACTCATGCACTGACATAAACAGGTTTACTGTTGTGCTGGTTTAGGTGAAGCTGTTTTGTAAATGACTACAACTGATGATTGTTTTAAGGATTAATCTGCTGATTATTAATTAATTAATGATTGATTGATTGTTTGATGAGAGGAATTCCATCACAGTTACCCAGAAACCCAAAGCCACACTTTCACAGTGCATTTCGTCCAACCAACAATCCAAATCTAAAATTTCTCATAAATAAATTAACACTATTAAATAATAAAAGGAAAATCCTAATATTTGCATGAAAATTTACTTAAATTATTATTAGAATGGAAATACATTTTTTGTCCATCGATTATTTGACTTATTTGACTCCTTTTAGCTGTACTTGTACATGTTCGTATTGTGTGTAAAGTAGTAGTAACTAAACCTGTCAGATGATTGAAGTGAAGTTTTTTTTTTTAAATACCATATGTCCCTCTGACATGAGAAGAAATCACGCTTCCTTTCCACCGATATTTATTAGCATGACATTGTGACTTGTGTGACTTGTGTGTGTGTGTGTGTGTGTGTGTGTGTGTGTGTGTGTGTGTGTCTCCAGCACAACTCTGTAGTCTCACTTCTGTGTGTATGTGCCTTTGGGAATTCACCTGGTTGACGTCACACATTCAGTGCCGTGCACCGCGCGCTGCCTCAGAGCCGCAGTACGGATCCAGACACAGGCAGGGACACACAGGGAGCGTCAACTGAACAGACTCCAGCACTTCCTTGAACACGGCTGAAGACCTGAGAGTCGAACCTGTCGGGGGGGAGCGTGTTTCATAAAGCAGAGCGGGTTCAAAGTCTCGAGCAGCAGGACTCTTTGCAGCTCGGCGGAAGAGGTAAGACACAGACTGAGAGAAGCGGCTCAGCTGAACCGCGGTAGAAAAACTTCAGTCCGCTGGTGTCGGACACTTGTTTGCCGGCTGTGCTGACTTCACCGTGTCCACAGCCTCCTGTCTGTGCTTGTGTCCGTCAGAGGACACGGGCTCACTCCAGCAGTCCTGTTGGGACTCAGAGCCGCTCAACGTCTCTCGTCTCGCGCTGTTACACTTGTAGTTACGTAAGTGAAGTTAAGCCTTGTTTCGGTTCTTTGCAGGTCTTGTTAGTGTAACAAAGCTTCAGTTGTTCAAGCCCTAAAACTGAGGAAACAACTCCCAGTACAACAGAGAGAAACCAGTTTGAAAGCTTCTCACATTCCTCCAGCTGAGTCTCTGTTTGTCCCACTCCCTCAGAGGAGTGTTTTCACTGATGTAGCTAGCTAGCTCAGTGGAACATCAGTGGAGTTCATGATGCTAACGACCACCAGAACAAAACACTCACTTAGACTGAACACCTTCAGCCCATGTACAGACTGTTTCTACCAGGTCAGACTACTTCATTCAGGGCGTTAAATGTCCCTGAGGAAGATACATTAGCTGACAAACATATGACACTTTGGTTTATCTGTGTTCAAATTCACCCTCTGAAGTAACTTCATCCACTTTTATGATGCAGAGATCCTGTTAATGATCTGACATCTGGCAGCTGAGTCCCACAGATTATATACAGTGTGTAATTAGTGACTATTACATCGGATGATTTCTTGACTTTGTATTAGTTGTATGTACCTTTTGTATAACCCCCCCCCCCTTTTTTTAATAGTTTTAAACTTTATACTTTTATCTGTTTGCTTGTGCTGCTGCAACGCCCAGGTTTCCCCGATGGGGGATCAATAAAGAATTATCTTATCTTTATTAGCCGTACATGTAGTCACTCTCGTTTCCTGCACATGCAGCTTCAGTTAGTTTTACTCGTCTTAAAGTCTCAGTTTTGGTCTCTTGGTTTGTGCTGGTGTGGTTTCACTGAACGCCCCCGGTGTCAGGGCCATTTCAAAGACAAAACAGATGAAGAGCAGCAGCACTTGGCACATTGTGGTCTGACTTGTCCTGGAGCCAGTTTGAGCTGAGACTGAAGTCCATGAGACTTTGGGGTCAAAGATCCTTCCTTCGTTGTGTTCAGATCTAGCAGCTGGATTTGCCGTGGTAGAACGTCCCTGCCATCCACCAGCTGAAGCAGCGACTGAGAAACAGGCCACATGTAAACACAATCACAAAGATCTATTTGTGGTGAAAATAAACACGTTGTATGTGTCAGAAAGATGACTGAATAAGAGTGTGTGTAGAGATCACCCTGCATTCTTGTGGCTGTAAACAAGTCAGCCTTCTGAGCCCGCTGTAGCTGACACGACATGTCGGCTCCTCAGGTACACGACGCACATTATGAAATATTCCTTCCATCACTTACCAAAGTCTTGTGTCACACACTACAACACAATTCTGCATTTGTGGCCAGACTCTGTGTTGTTGTTATCTCCTGGACTCAGTGCAGCTTCGTGAGCGCAGGTAACTCTATCAGCCTGCATCAGCCTGCAGTCACTGTGTGTCAATATTGGCTGGTGGCACTGCTCGCAGGACACAGTGAGGACATCGCTCAGTGAGGTGTTGCTCATGCAGCACTGATCCCTTGATAGCACTACACACAGGTAAACACATCACAGACTCATGGTTTAGTTTGCACTGATATTAGACTGTATTTGTGTGTATAAATAATTGATGACTTAATCTGAGACAGGATGGCAGAGTCCGGTAAGCTTCTGCAGAAAGTCAGAAATCATCACATCAGTCTTTAGTCAAGTTTGTTATTAAAGAGACGTTTACCATTTAAATCTGAATTTAGTTAGTTTTATACTTAATTAGACAGACCGAGTTGAGAAATTTGATTTATTTCATGAACTGAAAAGGTTGTTGTAGAGTCTGCTTCTTCTCAACAAAGTAATGTATTGGGGGAAGAAGTATATAGTGTATTTTGGTATCTGTGAAACTCAGGCTTTAGTTTGTAAAGTAGTAGTAATAGTATCAACAAAGAAACAACAATCACCAAACCAAAACTGTGCAGACAGTTTTATGGGCCATAAAATACAGAACACTGTAGTATGTTTACTTCAGTGCTTCTCTCATGATGTGCAGTAGCATCACTCTACTCCAGCACCTGCTTTTATTCAAAGCTCCACACACACAGGCGTCTGGCCTGAATTCTCTGAGTCAGCACTGGATGATGATACTTTGACTCTTCTCTTGCCCTTGGCCTCTTGTCACCGCCTCTCTCCCTCACTCTCCGTCTTTGTCTCCACACACACTGCACATCATCGTGCTCTCCTGCTGGGCGCTCCTGGCTCGGATGCTGCTCAGTCTTAACCAAGGCTTTGTGAACTGTGAGCGTGGCAGAAATGGACACCACTCTTAATGCATGTGGAGAGAACACACACACACACACACACACACACACACACACAGTGGCAGGGTTCATTCCATGCTGGTATGGCAGGTTTGACACCATGCCAGAGAGCTTAGTGAAGGGAGGAAAAGGATCACTCCTCAACAGTAACACACTAGTTTCTGTCACCATCTACTGTTGCTCTGATCGTCCGATTATTAACAGCTGGCATTGATTTGGTCTTAGGTCAGTAGTGAGGCTAGTGAGAAGAGTTAGACATTAACCTTGGTTAGTGAAAGAAAGGAAGGCTTTGTTTTTTTCTTCCAAGTTAGTGGCTGTTGAATCTGTTCAAATTCATTAAAGGCTGCTTTGTTCAAGGTTATTAGTGTGTGTGTGTGTGTGTGTGTGTGTGTGAGTGTGAGTGTGTGTGTGTGTGTGTGTGTGTGCACAGGTGAAGTAATGCACTTCGAGACGGTGTTAATGCTGTAATAATACAGGCCTCCTTGTCTCAGTGAAAGACTTGTGGATTAAGGAAGGTTTTGTGAGATTTAGGGTTTGTGCATGAATGTGTCTGTCAAAACTGGGAATGAAAAAGAAATAAAGTGTGTGATTGGAATCAGAAGTTAGCCTAACTCATGTTATCTGGAGGTTCATTTTGACTGTGTGTTTCATGTCATTGTTTTGTAGACGTGTGGAAGGAGGCACACCTTGACAGAGGATACTGTATGTTCTCTCTTGACTGTTCTGTCATTTCAACATTTGAAGCTCAGGAAACAATATTCCAGCAGACAGCTGTAGTCAGCAGCACTGCCACGGTTTGGACCTGCTTTCTCCCATCATTACGGGTTCAGTTCCAATGTGGATGGATTGTGTTTCTTTGAACTAACACAAAGAGCAATTTCATGATTCAATAGATGTTTGCACAACTAGTACTCAGGTTATTAGCTTTGGGCCCGAGCGGTGCCTGCCTGAGTCTGACAGTGCTTGTTTACGTTCATTATAATGGTGTGGAGGGTGTTTGTTTAGCTCTATATTGCCAGGCCACCATCCAGCCCTGCTCCTTTCACCCAGGCTGTTCTGGGTCTGGGTCTCTGGTGGATCCATGTGTCTTTTCTCAGTCACCCCATCACCCCATCAGTGATTTACTCACTTGTTTTGACAAGGTGGACAAAGTAAATAACAGAACCTGAAAGTGTTCAGGGTTACTGAATATGATAGGCTTTTAATCTGTTACAAATATGAGCATTGCTCTATTAGTCCATATCTTGATTGTAGTCTCTGCAAAACTACAGGAATTTAAAAAAACCCAGACTTACTTCTAAACATTCGTTGTTAACGGACGTTATTGTAATATGTCAGCAGACATTACAGGCACATCATGCATGTAGGTCACAAAATACAAGTCCTCTGTTTTATCACTTAGATCACATCACTGTCTCTGTATATACAGTGATCTCCGTATCTTCCTCAGCACACGCCAGTCAGTCTAATGAGTATCTGACCCTCCACCTACCAGTATTATACATGCTGTCGTTCTAACTCCAGTCCACCATTGTCCATGTCTTTTCATGTGTGCAGTGTGTCTACACTCAGTCAATTCAGGAACAGCAGCCCCTTCAATACACAGACTCAGTTTAAGGAGACTGTAATTTCTTCATAGTTACCACAAACATAATTGTCATCCTATTAAATATTTGCTTCCTTTTCCAATCGATGACTGAAGTCTACAGCCCACCAGCAGACATCTGGCGTCTTTCCTAGTAATGCTTTAACAGGACACATTTAAGGGTCTTCGTGCCTTGACTCAGGCAAGTGAAACACACATTCAGTTGGGCTGAGGTCAAGTAACTGACTTTAAAGCTCAAAGGACAAGAATGTTCCAGTGTCTGCCCTTAAAAAAATAATTGGTTGCCTTGTCTACATGTTTGAGATTGTTGTCTTGCTGGATGAAAGCTGGGGGGGGGCTATGTGTTATTTAGAAAAAAGGTTCCACACTGCAGGATGTAAACAGCCATGCTCCCTTTGATGGAAACAAACCTTCCTTGTAATTATATAGCAATAGAGCAGCCTAGTTCTGCTCAGGATTAACTGCTCATGAATGCTGTGTTGTCAAACATTGAATACAATGAATGAATGTTACTTTGAACAAGACTCTGAATCCTGCTCAACTGCTCTGCTGGTGGCCCTATGGTTCACACACACACACACACACATATATATATATATATATATGGTTTGTGGATTTCCATTTCAACTCTACTAGTAGCAGAAATCAAGGTGCAAAAAATAACACAACAAATCTTCTTCAGTGTGATAATGACGTAAAGGAAACTCTGTTGTTGTTTCCTTCGCGATTAATAGAGTTCTCATCTTCTTCTCTGGGTAATTGTGCCTTTCTTTGTGTCTGATTCGTGCTCCCCAGCCTGCTAGACCTGTCTGAATACTTTGCTTACTCTGTACATACCAAACCTTTGACTTGCCTGTGGTGCATCACTAGCATGAGTGTGATGATAGCCTATCTATTGTAGACAATCACGCTTCTTTGACTCCATCATTGTGAATGCACGCAAAGGAAAATTGCTTTCATGTCATTACACCTCAAGGATATTTGTACTTCTTGTGTACTGCTCTCTTTATTTACTAGCTCCTGACTGACATGTGTGGTTTTGCTCTCCTGTTCATGGCAGAATTAATTGTTCCATGAATCCATGCTGATTCTGGAATGAACTGCACTCAAAGCATTCACTGTAGTTTTGGGATTAGGAGCACTCCTTTAACTTTCTCAGAGCTCATATGATGGGCTACAGCAATTTTCATGTCAAGTCAAGTGGCATATAATGGCATGTTCCAGATGCTTCCATCTTGTCGTCATGTTTTCTGCATGCTGTGCCTTCTTCCAGTCAGTATATGATTTATGAATTCTCTTGTACTGAACAAACCAGACACATACATCACAGGCAGGCATTTACATTAAATGCTACTTGGCAGTCCTTTAAGTCTAGGCCAAAGCTAAAGACTACTTGAGAGTAACTAAATAGCATCTTGAGACCACACACACAGGAACAATATAGATCTCGCAGGAAGTCGCCCTCGTTGTCGCTGCATCCAGCGAAGGCCAATCTAGTACTATCATTCAAGTCTGCCTTCTCCTCATGTCCCCTGGCCTGCCTTCTCCTCATGTCCCCTGGCCTGCCTTNTACTTTCTTTGCATTGTGTTATTGGAATTTGAAAAACATGTTCCCTGACCGGGAATCGAACCCGGGCCGCGGCGGTGAGAGCGCCGAATCCTAACCACTAGACCACCAGGGAGTGATGTGTTGGCTCTTGGCCATAACTGTTGGGAGTGTCACCCCTTCCCCCCTTTTTCTCTCTGTCCCTGGCCCCCCCCTTTCACACCACTCTCATGGAGACCCACAGACAGTCACTCTCTGTCAGTGTATCGCCCTCTGCTGGCAGCACACATGTTTGTTTCCCTGCACTTCTACACACAAAAACAGATAACATGGTAGTTACAGTGTTGAGTCCTCGAGCGTAAGGTGACCAGCCCTTCAATAAACTGTCTGCCTCACACTGTCAAGGGTTAATGTGTTTGCTGGTGACATATCTCTGACTGAGCGTGTCAGCTGACTACAGGTGGGGCCTTACAACCAATGCAGCGTAGCAATCCTTCAAGGTCATCTCGAAGTGTATCCTCAGGCCTGGCTGTACTTTGAATACACAGCTAAGAAACTGACCATATATCATGAGAAGTGTTAATGTCTATTCCTCATGATACAGTGCTCTGATAGTCTGTCCTGTCAGAAATGAAGGGGAGACATGGAATCATTGGAATATATGATTAGGCCACAGTGAAAGCAGCACAAATGATCTGCCATGGGCAGCTCAAGTTCAAAATCACATCACTATCATGATCTGCTTTCAAAAGCCTCCTTTAGTTTCCATTGAGCTGTTAGAAGCAGAAGTGAAGGAGAGCGGTCCTGGCTGGCAGGGCTGTATTCAGCTGCCAGCTCACCCCCCCAGACAGGGAACCCAGTCTGTGGGAGTCACTGAGATCGAGTGAGATTTACAAACTCTTCCATTCAGGGGGAGTCTCTGTGTGGGAGTAACACAGTTGGGGGTTCGCTGTTCAAGGTTGGGGGGGGTCATGAGAGGGGAGTGTGTCTACTGTTATGAAAGAGCTCCATACTCCATCAGCTCCCTCCTACACACTCGGCAGGTTTCCTGAAAAGCAGCCTGGGGTATTTTTAGTCATGTGTGAACAGCCTCAGCCCTGTCTGCCTCCTGTCTGTCTTATTCCTCTTGCCTTCTCTCACTCCCACTTTCTTGGCTCAGCTCACTGAAGCACAGTCCAAACATAAACATCTGTCATTAGAGTGGCAGAGAGGAAATTAGTTTATCTCCCTCACCTCATCACTCTTCCCACTTTTCCCTGTCTATCAACTGTCTCTTTAGGGGCTGCTCCCTTTTTGAATGGTCCCTCCATCCCTCCCCTCCCCTCCCTCTCTCTCATCCACCCATTTATTCTCCCTATCTCACCCAGAGGCTCTGCCCTCTTTGTTTACCTCTCTCACGCCTCTTTCACTGTCTCCTCTGGGTGACATTTAACCCCACACTGTTGACTTGCGTCAGTGGGAGCCGCTTATCCAAGATGGCATTTTTCTGTGTTTACCCTCCATTTAACAGCAGTGACTGTGGCCTCCTTCTATTGAGAAAAGGCCTTTTTGACTAAATACTCCTCGGTCATTATAGCTGATTATGATAATGTCCACTGTGACGTCATTTCAGGAACATCAGTAAATCTCATCAGCTAGAAAAACAAATAGGGCGGTTAAATAAATGATAAGGAAAACTCCCACCTCGCTGCATCCCTGATGTCATTTTCATTTGTCTTTGCAAATCAATAAAAGTGTATCTGGATGATAATTTGACATACAACACATGTTTTGAATATAATATAAATTCAGCAGTTTAATTTGTACATTGCTCTCTCTCCACAGCGGCATGTAAGCCATCAATGAAGGTTTCTCCCGAGGAGGGACTCACAACCCTCAACAGGAGGAGAGGAGCCTTTAAGCAGCCCAAGGTTCACCACATGAAGAACCATGAGTTCACAGCCACCTTCTTTGGCCAGCCCACCTTCTGCTCTGTGTGCAGAGAGTTCCTGTGGTGAGAAGACACGTCCTGCCTTTGTTACATTATGCCACTATTACTGGTTAGCCTATCACATACTTCTTTCATTTTAAATTAGACCTTCCAGATGTTTTGAGTGTCTTGAATTCCAGAGAGTTTTTAAGATGGTAATTTCCAGTGCTGCTCTGTCTGGGCAGGATTTATGTGGAGGCACTTCATTTGTCTGTCTGCTTGTTTTTCTCTGGCACAGCTTTGATCATTCCAGACCATTTCTCCTGTCACTGACTGTGTGTTTCTGGGTACTAAATGACACAAAAATATCTGTTGTCTAATAAGAAAATTCCAGCTCCCCCAAGAGTGCTTCTCTAAAGACCAATTAGTAGCAGTTCTAGTTTCCTAAATGGAGCTGGAAACAACAGCAGGACTGCGAGGACAAGTCACTGTCTTGGAAACTCCCACAATGCTGTCATGTTGTTTTCCAACTATGTCACCAGCAGTGACCTGTGAGCCAAGCTCCTCCCCCATCTTCCAGACAACAGTGTTTTCTAACGCCTTTAGAGACCAGCTGGAGAGAATCTAATGTTTGCTTTTCTATGTGCATGTGTGTGTGACTCTGGCCACTTATCTTCCCAGCATTTGTATAGTTACTACTTTCAATCAAATAATAAATGAGTCATTGCTGTGCCAACTCAGGTCTCCCATGCTTTTGCCCTGCTTTTTCTTTCTTGCATAATACTTTGGAGAAAGGTTTGCAGATAGTGCAGGTGTAGTTTGCTAGCTGTGTCATAGTGGATACTGTAAACTTGTACATTAATACTGCTAATTATCTGTGTGCTAGCTACAGTGCACTAATCATCACTACAATCCTAATTGTGAAAACCATCCTGGATATATTGCTCTAATATCAGCTCCCATCATTCATCATGTTTTGCTTCATGTCACCCATTACAGCAGTTAAATTGCATTTCTTTTGTGCCATACAGGGGACTCAACAAACAAGGTTACAAATGCAGACGTGAGTTTTTCATTTACTGCCATCTGTATTTTTATCATATTTTATCCTTTTGAATTCTTCACAGCTAACAAACTATTTTGTTATTTCACCCAGAATGCAACGCGGCAATCCACAAGAAATGCATGGAAATGATCATTGGCAGGTGCACTGGAACAGCGGCCAACAGTCGGGACACTGTGGTGAGCAAAGTTAATGTTCTCCAAATTCACCGCAAACCTCACCTCAGATCTGGCTCTGACAGTGAGCTGCTTTTTGTTTAACAGTATTAGACTTAGACTTCTGACCTATTCACTGTTCTGAAGTGGTTCATTCATCATTCAGTCAACACTCAGATTCTTCTGTACAACCATAAGCGTCAATATTAAATTTGATATGTAAATCACTGGAGACATTTTGGTTTAATGGATTTCTGTGTGTTTGTAGTTCCAGAAAGAGCGCTTCAAGATTGATATGCCACATCGCTTCAAGTACTATAACTACAAGAGCCCCACATTCTGCGACCACTGTGGCAGTCTGCTGTGGGGTCTCTACAGACAGGGCCTTAAATGCGAAGGTGACTTTTATGCGTTTGATTCATGTTTTTTTTTTTTAACTTTATCTTATCTACCTTTCTCATTTTGACATTTTTCTCTTTCATTCTATTTCCTTTTTTCACTTGACCGATTCCTGTTTCCCACTGTCCAGACTGTGGCATGAACGTACATAGTTACTGTCAGACGAAAGTGGCCAATCTGTGTGGAATCAACCAGAAACTACTGGCAGAGGCTCTGTCTCAAGTCTCCCAGGTTTGCACAGGAACAAACTATGTTTATTTTCTGTCTGTGTGGACTATATGTACATTTCTATAAGAGTCAGTGACAAAGAAATTAAGAACTAATGATTGCCCATTGTTGTACAATGTCAAGAATGATTCAGCAAACTTCTTTCGTCTCTAGCGATCGAAGAAGTCTGATGACTCCAATGCAGCAGATATTGGGGTCTACCAAGACGTCCGTAATGCAACAGCAGACCCTTGTGGTAAGATGTGTTCATTGTGGCGCATACTGTTGTTCAAAGTTGTTTGATTAAAATCAAGTTTATCTTTAAGGGTAAAATAGGTGTAATCTTGTTGTTCATAGTCTGTTCAACTATATTTACATTCTCAAATTTTTATCCTTTCTTGAATCAGTTTGCATACATCTTTGCATTCAGGTTTGCATGTGCATTTATTCTGTGGTTGCAAATGTGTCATTACAGCAGATGGCAAAGCACATGAGAGCTCGAGTACAACCCCAGCCACACCTACAGTTTCCAGGGCACGCCTCACCCTCAACCACCTGGTGTTCCACAAGGTGCTGGGAAAGGGCAGCTTTGGCAAGGTAGGCCCCATGGTTACCACTGGTTACCATGGTTGCTATCCTGAATTTAATATGAAGCGATTGCATGACACAAAAATGGAAGACACATTAAAGTTAAAACGGTGGACAAAGTTGTTATGCTAATTATGTTGCACAGTAACATTACACAGTAACATAATTACACAGTGTATAGTTAAAAAAAATCATGCTGAAATTGTCCACAAGTTAATGAAGGTTTTAAATGAACTTAACCTACCAACTGTAACCATGAAAATAGCAGTAAAGCAGTCCATGTCCTCCTGTTGAAGGCAGTCTGGAATAATTAGAGGTGGCATTACTAACAAAAAGAAATATGCAAAGCTGAATTTGAGTACAAGCGAGCTCTGAAGCGTACACATCCTTCAGACATTTCTTATGTAATCATGTCTAAGTATGTTCTGTCATTAAAGCCTATCATCGCCCCTCCTTGAAGCTGATTTTATATATTTATTTCTTTTTATATTTTATTAAATACCACATTAACTGTAGTTTACTTAATTTTGGATAAACTAGACTTTCTAAAGAAACACATCTCCCCCTGCCTGTAACATGACTGTCTCACACTGAGGGTGGAGTGGGAGATTGTTTTCAGATAAGAAAAGAACTTAGTTTTCATCTATCACTGTAGATGCCCCGTAACATTTGACAAAACCATGCAGCCTATGAAGGTTGACCTATTTGAGGAAAACAGAAGCAAAGGATAACATTTATATCCATATCAAATGTAGACTTGTGCTGGTGAATCAAACATGCATTGTCCTCACTGAGGTGCGATGAGATTGATTGATTGTTTGATTGATTGCTTGTAAGAAGAGCAACAAGAGGAGGAGATTTACATAAATAACCTCCTCATTTGGATTGTAATTTACTATGAAACTGCTGTGATCACAGTGATGAAGTCCTCACTCTCGGTGGCTTTGACACCTCAGGTGCTGCTGGCAGAGCTAAAGGGACAGGGCCAGTACTTTGCCGTGAAGGTTCTGAAGAAGGATGTCGTTCTCATGGATGATGATGTTGAGTGTACCATGGTGGAGAAGAGAGTCCTGGCCCTGGCCTGGGAGAACCCTTTCCTCACACACCTCTACTCCACATTCCAGTCTAAAGTAAGCACACACACACTGAGTATCTCTACTAGTAAAATGTTTTAAAGCATTTTCCCTGATAGGGAATCAACCAGGGCAGCAGCAGTAAGAGTGACAGTTTCCAGCTGATAAAGACCCACACTTCCAGCCCCCCTTATCTGAACCTGTTCTCTCTCACACACTCTTCATATCTCATTTGTCCACGACAGTGAGCTGACAGTAATGTGTTGTTTGCACAGGAGCACCTCTTCTTTGTAATGGAGTACCTGAACGGAGGCGACTTGATGTTCCATATTCAAGAAAAGGGTCGCTTTGATCTCAACAGAGCCACGTAAGTACACTGGCATGCCATGTAAAGAACTAAGACTAATACAGCAGCTGCCTTTTTCCACAACGGAGGATCTGTAACTGTAACTCTTAATCACAGTAAAACTGTTAATGGTTGTTTTGCACATTTCAACCTTCAGGTTCTATGCTGCTGAGATAATAGTGGGATTACAGTTCCTCCACTCCAAAGGAATTGTCTACAGGTAAGACATAACAGCCACTCTGTCCTGGTGTGTGCACTCTCTATATTCAACACATTCCTGCAACAGACTGACTGGAAATAAATCTCTCTTTGGATTTTAGAGTCCAACACTCCAAACAGAATATACCGTACCGTAATCTCTTCCTGTGTCTTTCCTCAGGGATCTGAAGTTGGACAACGTGATGCTGGACAGGGACGGACACATAAAGATAGCAGACTTTGGCATGTGCAAAGAGGGAGTGTTTGGAGAGACCAAAGCCACCACATTTTGTGGGACACCGGACTATATCGCTCCAGAGGTCAGCATCAGGGCCGGGCTGGTCACAGTGCATACCAGCGCTTATTCATCAAAACTGTTGAAACATTGTCATTCTGCACTTTAGTCAACAATGTTGTTTTTCAAATGCAAAGCCTGGTCTTGTCATGCGTCCCTTCTTTCATTCACAATCTATATGCCCCCTAGTGGTCATTAGGGGACATGTCAATCAGTGCACGAGCCACTGAACTGGGGTTATTGTTTACTTGTACAATACTGGTGAACAACAGCAGAGTTCTTCCATATAAACAGTGTGTGTCCATGTTCTCCTTACTAATTTATCATATATTTTGTGAATCTCTCTCATCTCAGATCCTGCTGGGACAGAAGTACACGTACTCAGTAGACTGGTGGTCTTTTGGTGTGCTGGTGTACGAGATGCTTATTGGTCAGTCACCTTTCCAAGGCGACGATGAGGATGAGCTGTTTGAGTCCATCAGGTCGGACACTGTTCACTACCCTCGGTGGATCACCAAGGAGGCCAAGAGCCTGCTCGAGCTGGTAACTATCAGGATACACACTTTGTTCCACAGAGGCAAAGACAGCGTTCACATAATACACATGAATGGCTTTCAGAGCATACACTCCTCCCTATCACAGCATAGAGTTACCTGGACTTGTTTTGTGTTGTGTCTGTAATAACAATGGCTGTCTTCTTTCCCTCCATCATTATTCCAGTTGTTTGAGCGAGATCCCAGTCGCAGGTTGGGTGTGGTGGGAGACATCCGTGCACATGCCTTCTTCAGAACTATCAACTGGCCCACACTGGAGAAGAGAGAGGTGGAGCCTCCTTTTAAGCCCAAAGTGGTATGAGGCTCTGATTTCTGTTTCTCAACAAATTATGTGTTACCTGAAATCCATTTGTATAAACATAATTGCATGTATCTAGGATACCCATTACTACAGTATGCTTTGCTACATTAGCCTGACTGAAATCCTGACCTGCCACCCACAGAAATCCCCCAGTGACTGCAGCAACTTTGACCGAGAGTTCCTGAGCGAGAAGCCGCGGCTCTCCCACGCGGACAAAAACCTCATCGACTCCATGGACCAGACAGCATTCGCAGGCTTTTCCTTCGTCAACCCGAGACTGGAACACCTGATAAGCAAATGAGAAGACAAAATGGCTCCTCTGTGAACACGGTCTTGGCCCAGTGCTTTGAAATAGGCCTTTATCCTCATACATGTACAACTGGATGGGTAAAGCTTGTAGAAAGATTTTGGTCGGCTGTGACTTCTTTACTTCCTCTATTAGAGGACGAGGTAAAAAATGAAACCAGGATGTTTCTGGCATTCAGAGCAATAATCAAGTCTCAGCTGGCGAACTGTATAGGTGTTAAAAAGAGTATTAAGCTCCAGGAAATTAAGGGACATTTTGAAGGAACCAGTGCTTCCCCAATCAATGCTGGAGACGAGTCAATGATGCATTCTGTGTGTTCTTACTTTCCTGTAATTTTTTTCATCTGATCCTACTTTGAATCTATACAAATCATCTAATGTACTGTATATGAAAATTTTAATTCGCAAGCACAAACCTGACACCCTTATTTAATTATACAAATATATACAATTGGCATTGCACATGCAAGCCGAGGGAATTCAGTGGTACGTCCTGTATTCACAACCATCCTGTGTGCTTTGCCTACTTTATGCCTCCTATTACACTCCACATGTACTTCTGTGTTCCCACGTGCATACAAGCATGTGACCGTGTACAGGTATTTTTTTTAGATGGTGCTACTATAGTTTGTAACATTGTCTGCTGTTGTACGAATCCTTTCTTCTTTTTGTCTTTCTAAGACGTCTATATCTGTCTGCCAGATATAGACAACATGGAAAGAACTTTGCTAAACAGTCGGGGGAAATTTTAATGCATCTGAATCGAAATAATGTTATTGCAGAACCGAGAAATTGTAGCTGCTCTCAGCACACCCCAGACTATCAAATAACTTCAAAAGAAGAATCAGTTTTTCTTAGTTTAACACGAGTTCTACACAGCAGCCTTCTCATCTTTTGTGTGCCATTGGTGTCCAGCCTCTTATTGTACAAACTAAAGCACAGTGCAAACAATCATTCCATAGATAACATTAATTTTCTAGGCTGTCATCAGACTGGACTGGAAAGTTGCAACAATGGTACATTTGCTGTATGATATGTGATGAAGGATGTGTCATTATGTGTGGGAGGGATGGGCATTTCGCTGTAAGCATTGAGGTTTTTTTTATGTCTTATATTACTTGAATGTAGGAATTTTAACATGAAAATAATAATGCTGTATATTGGAAATTAATATGTATGTAAACCTGAGCTGTCTGTGAGTAATGGGTGTACTTTTTTTTACTCTCCTCATCTTTTACATCTGATTATAAATAAATACATGGCAAACTCTAAATCCCTGTCAGACAGCATCACCTGGATAATTTATTAAATTAATTTGCGTCTGTTGTAGACTTGTGTGTCACAAGGCTTTGTATGTAAAAGCTCTTAGAAAAACAAAAATCCTTCTGTAAAGACTCACATACCACAGAAATTCCAGTACTAATCACTGCATTCCTGCTGTTACGGTGTGGTCCATTAGTCACTGCTGGTCTCCTCTGATTGTTTGCTATATTGGGGTCTGTGGTGGAGCCTCTACAGTCCCTCACCTCAGCAAATGTCAAGTCCTTTGTAAGGACACAGAAACATGTCAGGTACCACAGGGATTTTGTTGGCATGAGAGAACGACCTGCCGGGCTTTACCCCCATCTAGCGGTCAGGTGCTATAAAGGCACCTCCCCGTGTAACGTGTGAACCAAAGACGAGGACACATTCCTGCAGTGCGCACGGCTTATGACCTGTCCTCGTCCTCTGTCCCCAGCAGTAATCCGCTGCCTGCTGCAGGCAGGAGGTGGACAGTGAACAAACACCAGCTATAAACCTGCTTAAGTTGTTGCCCCCCCCTTTTTTTGCAACATCCTTATTTTGAAAAAAAAAAAAAATAGAAAAAAGATTGAAAGAAAAGAAATGCAGCATTAAACTTGTAGGCCATTAAAAATACAACGATCACACACTATTGTCACATTAGAAATCATCATAAATAAAGTAAACAAATGCATGTTTTTTTTCCTCCTCTCATGCATTTATTTGCTGAATTCAGTTTCCTAATATCAGTTGCATGATCCCCCGCTTGGAAGCTTATACAGAGAGCAGCTCTACACTTTAATAAAATGACTGAATGAATTTGGGAGTAAATGCCTGCCCCCTTTTGATTTATTCATGCCTCTCCGATTGTTTCGACTGTTCAGGCAAGATCCGATCGCTTTTCTGTGAGCCTTCATTTATTGCACTGTTTCCACCTCAACGCATGCAAAACGCGGATATTTACCCCCCCTCCCCTTTTGTTATAATAGGCATCCGGAGGCTTGGTCTATTGTGGAGGATTATCTGAGGCTGGAGCCTACATATGATCCAAATGAGCGGCAAAGAAGCTGTTTCAGGCTGCAGAGCAGCTTGAAGGCTCCGTCCAAAGCGACACGCGGGCTTCTTCTCACACAGAAAGCACGTTTGTGATGGGGCACACATGCACTTTGAGCATTGCACTCACAGTGTCAAGGCATATTTCCAGCAGTTTCTCCCGCCCTCTCCTCCAAAAAACCCGACTTGAGATCCTTGTGCAGCAGAAGTACCGCACCAGCTGTCACACATAGAAAATAATCCAGCCATTATAACAGGGCGTGATGGTGCTTTTATTTTAAAAGTAGTTGTACGTTCAGCCTTCTATTGTGCATTTTTTATTTACTTAAATATGAACGGAAATTAAGCAACTCGAGGTCATCTTCAATAACACAATCTGCAGGTTGATTCACAAAACGTATTGATTTTTTCTGTGGTATTAATAAACAGCACTTATCGAAAGTGGGTCGATTATATGTGCAATTAATTCCAATAACTAAGTGTTGATTCCGCTGGGGATAAAAAGCCCTGAACGCCTCTTCAGCTTCACCTTCGTGTCCTCGTTTGAATGAAAAACGAGCGGAAACCGTTCTGCTTCTTTTCTTTTTTCTCTTTTGTTCGTGTTTTGGATTTCTGGGCTCTTGCTTGTGGTTGTGAGATATTTTATTGTGTGTGTGAAGATGGAAGTCAGTGTGATGTAGCCGGGCTCAGAGGCATATAGGCGGCAGAACATGCGCAGTGGCCGTTTGTGCCATATTGGAATGAGGTCGTGAACGAGGACTGCGTCAAGCTGGCGAGAGTCTGCGCGAGCGACACCGGAAGTGTCACGATTTCCCCCTCCGCGCGGAAGGTCTTGCTGTTGCCGGGACGACCGTCGTCACTCTGCCTCTTGCTAGCATTTTATTTTGAAACGTCGAACCGGGCTTCCCGCTGTTTATCCGCGTTAGCTTAGCATCGCTGCGAGCGAGCAGGCGGAGAGGAACGGCATCTAAAAAGCGACTTGGAAAAACTACTTAGCGGTAAGAGGCGAATTTTGCGACTAAATATTCACATGCTCTGTGTTGTTTGTTACAAATTCCCAGCGGTGTTTTGTGTGGTGGTGGCGCATTCGTCTTTTTTCCCGTCTCTCAAAAAGACGAGTCGGGCTCGGTCGAGTGTAAAGCGCCCTTATTGCTCGTCAGCCTGCTCTTATTGCTCAAGCTGTGACGTTCAGTAACTTGACTCGGACACAGGCGATTTTTACCATGCGTCCAGTGTGCCACACACGGTCCTCACACAGCCAGGACCGCGTTGTTATTCACGGGATGGAAATGTGCTAATTGTCTCGTTCGCTGTTTGCCTTGTTCTCCTCGGACTCAAAGTTAGACGTTACAGTGTCTTTCTGCAAAGCCGCTGCGTTCACGGCCCATCTCTGCTCCCGAACGCTGCGGCTCGTCCGCGCGAGCTGTGCAACATTTTAGCTAGTTTCACTTCAAGGGTCGCGTGGAAATTTCCAGCGATCTGTCCTTGAATAACTCCGTGTATTTATAATGTCTTAGTCTTACATAATGAAGGTTGCACGACCTCGGCCGATGTGTGTTTGTGTGTAGCTCCCAGCAAACAGCTAAAGCAACTCGTCGGGTTTGTAAATGCTGTTCGCTTCTGCCAGCTGATGAGCAGGGTGATGCTCAGCTGGTTGTCATGTTCCTGCTGGACTTATGGCAGCCTGTTTTTCTTCTGGCTCTGAACTTCCCCATTGTGCAACTTAAGTGATCAGTGGCCGCGCTGCTCCGGCTGCCGAGCCGCTATGTGCAGGGAGCAGCTTTAGTGGCAGTGAATGGAGGGGGGGGGGGGGGCATGTGGATGGGTCTTCTCTGGACCAGGCTTGGTCTGGAGTTGGAGCAGCTGGCAGAACTAGTTTGACAGTGGATCCACTGAGCAGGCCAACTCCTATTGCTTGGTTTGGAGCCATAATGTTCATAATAATGAGGCTTTATGGTATTTAAAGTTATTTAAATCACCTTGGCAGGTGTAAGTCATCATAGAAAGCTGATAGGAACCTACACTGTGTTGTAAAATAATTTGGTTTTCAAATGTATCGTTACTATTATCAGAAGTGGCCTGGAGTATAAACCTGCCCTTTTAAAAGAGCAGATGCACCTAAATTATCATCCAAAACGTTTGTTGTGCTACTGACCCATCAGACATGTGGTTTTGGTTTCATGATGGTGTCTTCAGAAATCAGCCAATGAGATCTCTACAACCACCCCCCTACAAAACAGGTGAGTGGGATTTTATTCATGGTGCTCACAGTGTTTAAACATTTGAAAAAAAATCCACAGCAGCGTCTCAAACAGATAATCCAAAGACTCTGCTGTAAACATTTTTCATTGAAACTACTTTCTACCAAAGAAATTGATCCTCTGAAGACTATTGATCATTTGGAGTTTGGTGGAGTGTTGGACATTTGAAATTTCATTTTCCAATGCTGTGGGCATCACAAACAAAATGTCAAAGTGGTACCTTGAAACCAAAGCTAACTGCATGGCTCGATAGCACTGCAGCTTTGTGAGGAAAATGTTTTTATGGCTTTGGTTAAAATCAACATTTAAGGTTGTTTTTTTTTTAAGTGGAGCACAAATTCATAACACAGCATGGTATAAAACCAATTTAAATAATTAGAAATAAAGCCAATATTTGACTGCTGAAAATAGGTTTATTTATCTTGGTGTACGGACGCTAACAGGAGGACATGCTAATTGCCTTATTTTCTGCTACATTACTGCTTCTAATATAATGTCATCTACTGGAGAATTGCAGATGCCACTAAATAGTGTTTGGGGAAATGTTTCAGCAGCTAATTTCATTTGACTGAAATTTAAGTTTAGTTTTACCTCCTGTGTGAATGTGTATTCTGTCTGATTGCATTTCCCACCCAGGGACCTGAGAGGTGCAGGGAGGCCTGTTTAGGAATATTCAATCTCATGCTAAGTGCTGATGAGAATATGATTCAGTGAGTGCTTGTAAAGAGGATGTAGTGTGGATCTCAGTTGACTGTCAGTGCCTGTGTGTGTGGGTGTGTGCACTGCACAGCCTTTCTCTTTCAGGTTCAGTCAGAGTCTTCAGGCAGACTGCTGCTAGCTGTGGTCCACACAGACCACTTAGTGTGTGTGAAACAGGGGAAGTTGCATTTCTTCCTGTCTGCCTGTACGAGCAGAGACCGTGCTGCTCTACAAAGTGAAGTGCTGGAGAAACCTGCAGCTTAGGCAGTCAAATAAGTCAGAGCAAATATCAAAAGCTCATATTTGAACATTTCAAATGGTTGTTCTCAGAAGAGGCCTAATCAATATCCCGCCCAGAGGTGCCACACAGATACTGTTTTATTTTTTCAGAATGACTGATTCAAAAACCCTCATCAACATTGAACAGCCTTGAAACGGATTGTAGAAGAAGGTCCGAGGAGTTTGCAGGTAAACATATGAGAAGTACAAAACAGAATCAGCTTAAAATCCCTCTGTCACTTCATGAATGATCAAACATTTAACTCAAAGTCAGCTTCTTAATTTTAGTCTGTATTTCTGCTCCTGTCTCCACTGCTCTCTTTTTCCAC
Organism: Centropyge bicolor; assembly: GCA_037975185.1. Classification (NCBI taxonomy): domain Eukaryota; kingdom Metazoa; phylum Chordata; class Actinopteri; family Pomacanthidae; genus Centropyge; species Centropyge bicolor. The sequence continues at coordinate 237,469 of JBBMOC010000190.1, read as the reverse complement.
TCTTATGTTCGGAGTGTGACCCCCAGAGACAATAAGACCCTCTGGTGTGTGTGTGTGTGTGTGGGGGGGGGGGAGTAAGACAGAGGGAGTCTGGGGCAGGGTCGCGGGTGAAAGGTGGCGCTGATCCCGGCGGAGCACGGGGGTCACACTGGCAGTCCGGTCGTCGGGAGGGGGTGCTTTCTGGTGGTGGCCCTGGTTTTAATAGAGACGTCAGACATGACAAAGACAGGTCTGACAGGCCGGGTGAATGGAGCTGCCGTGACAGAGCAGCGATCCTCAGCATCCCATACACCGCTCTCTCCTCTGTCGTCACGCCCCGCTCCCTTCTGTCTCATTCATGCCATCTCTCTTGTTGTATTAACTTATTTCATCGGCTTGTGACAATGGTGCTGGTCAGTTTGATGTGTCAGAGCTTGATGTGTGTGTCCACATTCATGTCAAGGCGCTGTTTGAAATCTTCACATTGGGGCAGGAAAAGGTACATGTGGTATCACACTTTAAAAAAAAAAAGAGCCCAAGTTAGTTTCACAACTAGCTGTGGAACTGATTAGCATAGTTTCATATATTTCCCGCCCATCACGTAGCATCTGGTGTGTTTCGTAGGTGGCAGCGTGTGCCACACCAAATGAATGGCAGATATGCAGCATGTGATCTGTGATGTCGTTCACCGCTGCTCGTGTTTGGAATTGTTGGAGTCCAGGACCAGATAGAAGCACTGGGGTGTTGATGTGCACACATAACCAAGGATTTTCATATCTGAACAAAGACCACGGCCCTGGAGTCCTTGATTTTAGAACGGCTGAAAGAAAATCCAGACAAATGCAAATTATTTTCATCTTGACCTCGACGCGGGGGTTTGTAAATTAAGGCTGTTGAATTATGTTTTTTTTTTTACTGGAGTCTGCAGTTTGACCTAAAGTTGCAGCTTTCTTTGTCTGGTAATTGGAGTCACGGTTGCTGGCACATTCATGTGCTTGAATGTTGACTAGTAATATTTTTATTATCTGTCATGTGTCTTATGGGATGTACTGCAGTTATGGCAGCCAGCTAGAGAAAATCTTGGTCTCAGTTTCCAGCTCTTTGTGTAACTTTTTGCTGATAGCGTTTGGCTTGTGAACTGCTGAGCGGGCTGTTACAAGCCAGCGGTATCACCTGTCCCATTAATCTTATAGTTGTTGAAATCAGAGGCGAGCTCAGAGATTATTGAGTATTATTGAGATCTACGGACGGTGATGTGATGAAGCGCTGCCACAGCATCGTGTGCTGGCATTTCTATGTTCTGGACCAGCGCTCATTCATTTACTCTCTCTGGATAATAATCCTCCTCCTCTGCTCCTCCTCAGAGCTCCTAGTCTTGGCCTTGTGGGGGCACCAGCATGAGTCAGGAGTCGCTGGAGTCTGGTAAGAACCGCTCTGTGAACAGCTGCGTGAAATCAGTAAGATGATATGTTTTGGAGAGCAGGTTGGAATAGAGTGTGTGTGTGTGTGTGTGTGTGTGTCTGTGTGTGTGTGTGTGTGTGTCTGTGTGTGTCTGTGTGTGTGTGTCTGTGTGTGTGTGTGTGTGTGTGTGTGTGTCTGTGTGTGTGTGTCTGTGTGTGTCTGTGTGTGTGTGTCTGTGTGTGTCTGTGTGTGTGTCTGTGTGTCTGTGTGTGTGTGTGTGTTCCAGACGGAGACTCTGTTCAGGATGTGTCTGACTTCAGCTGGGACGACTACCTGGAGGAGACCGGAGCCCTCTCTGTGCCCCATCACGCCTTCAAACATGTGGGTGCTGACAACCTTCACAGCTCACACACAGCAGCTATTCATCATCAGTTAGCAAACATCTGTGTAAAGTCCTCATTAAGTTTCATGTAGCTGCTGGTTAGTTTCAAACCATGTATTAAATCTGAAAGCATGACTCAAGTTTCTGGAATGAGTCAGCTCGTAAGGCATCATAGTAATGTCAAGCATCCAGTCATTAGGCACACAGAAGTGACTGAAACATCAGCGGTCGTGAAGCTTCTATAGGTGTCATCCTTACCAAATCATACATAGCTGGCAGGTAGGTCTGAAATAAGAGGCAGTAATGGTATAAAATAACAGCTGTCTTTGTTCGTCTTTTCTTTTCATTGTGCACCTTTGTCAGCTGTATTATTTGTGTAACCAGCTGCAGAACATGAATTCAAATGCAGTAACTGTGAGTGTTAGTGATTCCATGTACGTCCACTCTCCTGTCCTCGTCTCAGGTGGACCAGGGCCTGCAGACAGGACTGGCTCCAGGCATGAAGCTGGAGGTGTGTGTGCGCACAGAGGCTGACGGTCCGTACTGGGTGGCCAACATCATCACCACATGTGGCCAGCTGCTGCTGCTGCGCTACGAGGGATACCAGGACGACCGGCGCGCTGACTTCTGGTGTGACATCATGACCGCAGACCTCCACCCGCTTGGCTGGAGCCGGCAGCATGAAAAGACCATGAGGGCCCCTGAGGGTGAGCTGGGGCCGGTGTTGGCCTGGTGTTTTCTCTGTGACAGATGTAGTGAGAGTTGTGGGAAAAGTTGCATGCTATCTGTTTTTCCTGTGATCGTACAACACCGAGTCCAGAAAAGCTGGGACGCTGTGTGAAACATCAATAACAACAGGATGCAAACATTTCCAAAGGACCTGTGTTTACCCACAGCAGTTTGATGAAGTGTCCATGTAGTAGCAGCATTTATATTAGCAACTGAGCTTGATCATGTTGCTGGCATCAAACTCAGAATAAACATATAATTACAAAAGTCAGTAAAGTTGATGAGGTCAAACATTCGATATATCACCCTTGTACTGTTTTCAGTTGAGTCTGTGTCCAAAAGGATGATCAAACGATCACATTCTGTCTTCTTTCTGTTTCACAGTGTCCCAACTTCTTTGGAATCAGAGTCGTATAAAACATGGCTGATGTGCAGTGCATCAGCAAACATCAGCCATGACAAATTGGTCTGGTGCCAAATATTAATCACTTTAGTTTGTAAATGAAGTTCTCCCACACTCGGTCTGATGATGAATTGCAGATGTTGTGTCACTTTAGTTTAGTGCAAATTTAGCGCTCTGAGTGATTCAGTAACAGGCGAGCTGTGGATGGACGGGCTCTGCAGTGGAGAGTTTTCTGCACCGTGTACTTCTTCTCAAAATGCTGTTTGATGGTAGAGCTCAACTAAGTAATTGCACTTTTGTTCAGTGTACCAAAGAGTAATGAATATTTCTGTTCTCTCTCGACACTGCTGCCACAGTAGTGCAGATAAGAGATGGTTTAGTCTGGAAAATGACCCAGAGCTGAAGTCACTGTGCTGTTTTTCTTCTGTTTACTTTGTATTATGTACAACCTCATTAGTACTTGACACCTGGATACGATAACTTGTTGAAACATGAAATGTTTTGAGACTAAATACCAGCACAACTGAAATATGTGATTTGTCTGTTCAGATTCTGCATTGAACAGTTAACACAGATGAAAGTTGTTCACAGTGTCAAAGTCCTATCAGGTGTTGTGATCGGTCACCTTTCAGTTATTTCCACTAGTTATTCTGATTTGTTGTCTGTTTCTGTGAGTGACCAAGAGAGAGCAGTCAGAGTCCTGAGTGTGATCCTGATCGGTTTATAATGTAAACACTGTGTGTGTGTGTGTGTGTGTGTGTGTGTGTGTGTGTGTGTGTGTGTGTGTGTGTGTGTGTGTGTGTGTGTGTGTGTGATCCACCTCAGGTGTGCGTGAGAAGCACCAGGACTGGGAGGCTCTGCTGGAGAAGGCCTTGGCTGAGGAGTGCAGCGCGCCTGCCAACCTGCTGGAATTGGTAAGGCAGGAAAACGGAGCAGCTGTGCTTCTTACAAACTCCTCACAATCAGGGTGGGGCCTTCTCGCTCTCATCTTTGTCTCTCTCTGTGCCAAAAAGCAAAAAAAAATCTTCCTGCATCGGCACTGATTTGGTTCGATTGACAACTTTAAAAACGCAAATTGCCGTAAATAAGACTTTTGAGGGTGTCAGATAAAGGCAGACCCCCCCCATTACTGTTCAAGTGTTGAGGCAGGTTTGGTGAATTCAACTGACGTTAGAAAAACACCAAGTTGACAGTTTATCCCCTCAGGTGATCAAATTTGTCAACAGTGACTCTGTCGTGTTGACACACACACACACACACACACACTGTACAACTGTCATGTGTTACTTACTACTTGAATTTGCTTAGTGTAGATTAAATCTCCACGCCCTAGTTGCATTTGTTATTCCCAGTTTGAAATGGCAAAAAGACAGTTTCTACTTACAGCATCCACTGGAGAGAATAAAACATGTAATTCATTCCATTATCTTTTCTGAAGAATATGCATGCAAGACTTGTGAAAACAAGGCTCCAGGCTTTTGTTTAGGGCACCAAGGCCGAGCTCCTGAAAGCAAACGGAGTGTAGAAACCGCCTGTGAAATTCTGTGGAGCCCTTCGTTAGCTTTCAGTGACTGTGCTTCAGTTCTGCCACTTAGTCATGCAGCGCAAACTCTCCCAGTACAAATTCCTCTCCCTGCCTAGGCGTGTGTTCATTTGTGTTTGTGTAAGTGTGTATGTGTGTGTGTGCAATCAACTTTGCACTTTACCAGCCCTCCCCCACCTCCCCCACAGCCCCAGCGAGGAAGAGACCCAGTGGAGCTCCTGTGTGCGGGCTGCTATGTGGAGCTCCAGGACAGCGTTGACCTGGGGCTGGCCTGGGCCGCAGAGGTGGAGGAGAACGTCGGAGGAAGGCTGAAGCTGCGCCTGGTAGGCACCCAGGGCCTTCCAGACACACCCGCAACCCTCTGGCTCTTTTACCTCCACCCACGCCTCCACCCACCCGGCTGGGCCAAAGAGCACGGCTGCACCCTCAGGCCCCCATCAGGTCAGTGGCACTGACACGGGTCAGATTTTAGAATGTAGAAACAAAGGAAGAAAGGGAAAAAGATTTCTAGCTCGAGCTCGAGGTTTGCTGCCAAAACAAGCACGACTAATAGTTTCTGATGGAAGGACAGATGAAGAATTCACAGGTCAGTCATGGCCTGGATGGATCCAATTATATCAAAGATCTCATGTTTTCTTACTAATGATTGGAAAAATCAGATCATCTCATGATCAATCATTTATCACTTTATCCGATTTATATGAACTTTTTCCATCACTGTGATTGTGCATAGTAATGGAGTACGAGCATCTAGCATTGAAAATGTGATGGTATCCCACTAGACCTTGAAATTGATTTTCCATGCAGGATTAGAGAGATCATTGTTTTCAGGGCCACAATCTGCTAATGCCTTTCAAGTGAGTAAAGTTTGTTAATATGCAAGATGTGAGAAGCACCAGAGGCTGTGTCTCTCTCCTGACACAGCTGATCTACCTTCTGCTACCACTTATTGATATTTAATGCCAGGCTTTTATATCTGTGCTTTTGCAAGTTAATAACAGAATGAAGTGAGCACTGCTGGTGCACTGAACAGATCATAACCACAGCTTTTTACAGTACTTGTATTTTAGCCTTTTGTAAAAGGATAGGTTAGATGTAATGGTTTTTTATATGAAAAGAGGCAGCCGAAGTTCAGCCTTATTAATTCTGCACATCTTCTTGTTTGTCAGGCCGTCTGGAACCCAGCGCCCTCTGAGAAGAACTTACTGTGTTTTGTGGTTGCAAAATTGTTGAGGGCAACAATTTTTTTGTTTGTTTTTTACTTGTTTAATTAATTGTCGTTACCTATTTGGAGACCCAAAACATGCACACACACACACACACACACACACACACACACACACACACACACACACACACACACACACACACACACACACACAAACACCAAAAAAAAAAAAAAGTCTAATTGTATGTTGTCATGTTTGTCCTCACTGCCTGTAGGCAGGCCCTATCTAACTTGAACCTTGACTTCTTTGGCACTTATCCAGGTTGTTTTCTCCTGACGAGATCCCTGCTTGTGTTGTATTTGCTCTCAGATGTACGTCGCTTTGGACAAAAGCGTCTGCTAAATGAAATTGTAGAATTGTAGAATTGTCGTTACCTATTTGGAGACCCAAAACATACACACACACACACATGCACACACACACACACGCACACATATCCAGGCATCTAAGTTTAGTAATTCCTAAAAGAGAGTAAAATTTAATTAGATGCACGTTTTACTTTTTCATTAAATATTTCTTTGATACTAAAATTACAACCTTGATTCCAAAACAGACGCTATGTACAACATAACTAAAACAGTATGTAATAAATTGCTAATCCTTTTTGACATATACTCAATTTAAAACAGTAAAAAGACAATATATTCAATGTTTGACCTCATCAACTTTTGTAAATATACGCTTACTCTGGATTTGATGGCAGCAACAGGTGCTTTTATTTGCCCTCTTCTTTGGAATCAGGGTGCTGTATGCGGGTCGTTCAGAAACTGGGTGAAGCTCTGCAGCAGCTGATCTGCGTGATGTGCGTTTGTTTCAGAGTTGTTGGCCCTGCGGACAGAGGAAGAGTGGGAGGAGGTGAGACAGAGGATCTGTGACCTGCCTCAGGATGAAGCGCTGACTGCAGAGTTCAGCAAGGTACTGCCAGCTTCTCACTGTTACTGTGCTAGTTAAGATTCAGTCATTATGCAATATGGAAATAGTTGTGACATTCTCCTCCAAACTGGGTGACAAATGACTGACTGAGTGTGTGTGTGTGTGTGTGTTGTTTGTCTCAGGATCAGCCTGCAATCGCTGCTCATTGTTTCAAGGAAGGAATGAAACTGGAGGCTGTTGACCCTGCTGCTCCCATTTCCATCAGGCCTGCAACTGTCACCAAGGTAACAGACTTTCCTATCACATCGGTCTGTCCATGCTGCAATGTTCCTCTCCTGTCTGTTGTTTATTGACTTTAGTCGTTCATGTTCATTACCACACTGTCTTTGCATCATTTATTCTGCCGTTAAAAATGATTCCTCTGAGTCGTGAAAAAAACCCTCAGAAATATGGCTGAAACTCTGTCCTTTTCAAATCAGAATTTTGCCATTAAATCATTTACACAGTCATGTCAATTTGCTTTGCTTTACGTTAGTGTGACTCTGTGAGATGAAACGTGTGGTTGAAACTTTTAAGCTGTCAATAAAGAACGTTCAGTAACGTCCTGAAATGACCTGCTCCCTGCTTCAGGTGTTCAGTGAGCAGTACTTCCTGGTGACGATGGATGACCTTTGTGGTATTGAAGAGTCTGAGGGTGCCGGGAGGTCCTTTCTGTGTCACAGAGACAGTCCAGGGATCTTCCCTGCTCAGTGGAGCCTAAAGAACGGGCTCCCTCTCAGCCCCCCCCCAGGTCAGCCAGGCTGTCAAATGTTGCCTCTGTATAAATAGCTACTTTATCATCTATCAGTGATATCAGAGTGTGAGGAGAGGCAGTGATTACATCACTCATGCTTTCTTTCCCTCTCTCTCTCTCTCTCTGGCTTTATTTGCTTTTGCTTTTTGCTCTTTCTTTCTGTTATCACGTGCAGGATACCAGGGTCCAGACTTCGACTGGGCAGATTACCTGAAGCAGTGTGAGGCCGAGGCGGCTCCTCAGCCTTGCTTCCCAACTGTAAGTCAGCCTCTGTTTTGGTCAGACTTCAGTGTAAAGGCCTGTGTCATGTCCAGCTTATGTAAAAACATTTGTAACAGTGAAGGAGCCAATGCAAGATGAGCTGCATCTTGTGCTCTCCATTGGTCATTGCTGAAATGACAATTCAATGTGAGATTTGTTGTAGTAAAATAAATATTATTGTATTGCTGTTGTGTGAAGGCTGCATGAGGTTCTGTGTTAAAATGCAGTGCACATGCATGAATGAATCAATTTTTAATCACAACAAGCAAGCTGCCAGAGCTGAAGCCTCCTTACTGTTACTTGGGTTGCATTATCCAAGCAGCAATTTAGGCCACTGAAGAGATCATTTACTGAAATAAAATAAACTACTGTGTACAGGTTTCTGCGTGATTTAATGCCATAGATTAGGTTCAGTAATCTTTTTTTAAAAAGAGAGAAAGAACTGTACTGTAGCAGCCTTTAAAGTGCGATACCTTCTGTATCATGTGGCCACCTCTTGTGTAAACTGCTTATCACATGGACAGGTTTGATTTAGAACAAGAGGTTGAGCATGGCTCAGATCAATGCTATAATACAGAGTTTCCCCATAGGGAATGTAAGCATATTGTCATTCTGCTTGCAGCCTTGTAGCCGTCCGTTCTTCTTGATTTTTTTTTTCTTTTTGTGATAAATTTTGTATTATATTATGTATCACATACTATTCTATACTATCCCATACCATCAGACATGTTTTCATTCAATCATAACATTTCCCTGTCATGTGACAGAATGTAGGAAATAAAGTTTTACGCAGTTGAATGACAGCATCGTTGATGATGTGATGGTACCATGTATCTACAGTGTGATGAGTTGTAAACAGGTGACTTACTGTGACTTTTCTCCCTTTTATCAAAGGCCAATATGTGTATATACAGTATATGTGTGTGTATGTGTATGGGGTTTTATAATGGACAAAAATCCCTCTCACAGCTCTCACATGAGTTTTTCCCTCTACCTGCTAGGAGCAGTGCGACCACAGCTTCAAAGAAGCCATGAAACTAGAGGCCGTCAACCTGTTGTCACCTGAGCACATTCATGTGGCCACTGTCACCAGGGTCAAAGGTCAATACATTTGGCTCAGCCTGGAAGGTGAGATGGGGCACTGAAAGAATGTGTTTATTTGAGAAGAAAATGAACATGTGTAATCTCTGAAATCTTGTCATGGTGAGCATGTGGATGTAATCTGAATTTCCTGGGTGCCTAGTGTCTTTTTCTATGGAGAACATGTGAACGTTTCAGTTTCAATTTATACACAGGATCACTAGTTTGGAGAGTATACTGTCTCTGAGAGAGGCAGAAATCAGTGATGCACAACATAGGCACAGCATCTTAATATTCTGCACATAAAACTGTTGTAGAAAGAGCAGCTGTCAAAAACTTGATCAGACCTGATTGCAGCATGTATTCCTTACAGTAAGAAGCTTATTATTACAGAATACGTTTAATGTTGGTTCTTATACATTTTGATGTCTCTATACTGCAGACACATTATCATTTATTTCAAAGTGTGAGAGTATGTGTTGTCTTTGCACAATTAAAGGATGGTGACATGTGGGTGTATGTACATTCATATGAACAAGCAGATGAAGAACCTAAAGATTTCACTGTTGCGTGAAATTTGATTAGAATAACAGCTGAAATCACTGGGTTTTAAAAGGAAAACAAAACACCAATGAACAGTAGTGAAGTACAGTCTGTCACTTCTATTTGCAGTCCACAGTCGTATTGTCAGTGGTGTTGTCATAGCTCTGTTTGTGTGTATGTTTGTGCAGGACTGAAGCAGCCCATGCCAGAGCTCATAGTTCATGTGGACTCCCTCGACATCTTCCCCGTCAGCTGGTGTGAGACAAACGGCTATCCACTCGTCTACCCGATAAAGCCCTCAGGTAGATGACATGAGTCATCACAGTGGACTCTCCTGCTCTTCACATGTCTGCCATAGCAAGACTGTTACTAATGCTCTGACAAACAGAATACAGTCTGTTATTTACCCTGACCTCCACATTAGTGGCATCATGTCATAGTGTCATTTTACACTCATTAGTCTTTGCTTTGTTTTTCAGTTGAAAAAGAGAGGAAGATAGCTGTGGTGCAGCCTGAGAAACAGTGAGTATAAGAGGAAGGGGGGGAGTGTTGAAGAGATTGAGTCTGATTGCCTTTTAACGTCTGACACCATTTCCATCACTTTACAGCCGAACTCCACCGAAGTCATCGTCACCTGACACTGTGAAGCAGCAGATGTCCAACCAGTCAGAGACGGGTGAGTGGTGTGTCTGGGGTCTCACTGAAGGACTCCACACTGTGATGTGTCCCGTCTACTGACTGTCTGTGACTGTGGCTGTTTCATCATTTCTGTCTCATTCTGTGTCCATGTGCAGGACAGGGGAACGGGAAGTACTGCTGTCCCAAGATTTACTTCAACCACCGCTGTTTCTCTGGGCCGTACTTGAACAAGGGACGCATCGCAGAACTGCCTCAGTTCATCGGCCCTGGAAACTGTGTCCTCGTGCTCAAAGAGGTGAGGGGGCCGAGCCCAGCCACCGTGCACCATACCTGTTAAAATCAACACGTTATCATCGTCATTGTGGTCGTGTTAACACACTAAAGTCACAGCTGCGTGCTGTCCACTCTGAGTCTGGTAATTGCTCAACTAGTTGTGATTCCTCTGAATATTTACTTGAAACCAATGATATCATGTTGGAGATGACTGGTCTCACGCCATGGTATGGAGACCACATTTCCCATCAGCTCTAATGCATGGACAAAAAGTCAATTGATTTTCTATTAGTCGTCACTCATTCTACCATGAGCCATATAGAGAAACACAGATTTAGTTTCATTTGCACTGACAGAAGACTTCCTTCAGCTGTGTGTGGTGAAACAGTGCCCTTTCTACCATATAGCAATCTTATCAACTCATTCATTAATAACCAACGGCACACAATGTAGAGGCCAACGAAGTATAGTAAACTGTATATAGTGACTGTTTGATATTAAAAATCTGTAAATAGCAGCATTAATAAAAACCCTCCAACCTGCAGAAAACCTGTAAGTGTTGCTGTTCTGCGCTTGTCTTTTTTCCAGGTATTAACGCTGCTGATAAACTCAGCGTACAAGCCCAGCCGTGTGCTGCGAGAGCTGCAGCTGGACCAGGAGAGCCGCTGGCAAGGCCATGGAGAGACACTCAAAGCCAAGTGAGGGGAAACGCCATTAAATCCTCTGCTGTGTAGAAAACCTGCAGGAATAGTCGGAGTGTTCACAGCTGGCCTATTTTAGGACACATGCTGGATTCGACGTGCACTTGAATACACAAGTGGAAATAAATATGTGCATACCAGAACTCAGCACATGCACCTGATTCTTCATTAAAGCATCGGGGTTACTTTTAAGAGAGACCTTCCTGAAACATGAAACTAGTAAAAGCCTTCATGAGTTTTCGGTTTTGAAAATCTACCTGGCATTTTTTTCAAATGTTGTGTGGAACTGTTTATCACTAACTGTTCAACCTTGCTTCTCTTGAAATGTCAGGTACAAGGGAAAGAGTTACCGCGCCACTGTGGAAATAGTTCGCACTGCAGACCGTGTGGCAGACTTCTGCAGGAAAACCTGCATCAAGCTAGAGTGCTGCCCAAACCTGTTCGGGCCCCGCATGGTTCTGGACCGCTGCTCTGAGAACTGCTCTGTCCTCACCAAGACCAAATACAGTACGTGCTTTGCCGAGCTAGAGATCACTGCATGTTGTCCAATGATTCATGTGGTGGCTGCTTTCTTATATAAGGAGACAGTGAATATAACCTTGAATTGCTGTGATTAATTTGTAGTAGCTCAAAAATCTATGTACTTGCTTTTCAGCTGTGACCTCAATTCTAAACATGATTCAAACATGTTCAGATTCAATACAAAGCTCATTCATTTGTATTCATTTCTCCTTTTTCAGAAACCTTCACTTCTTTTCATTTGCCCTGCTCGTGAATAGAACTCAGCAATGAGCACATAAATGCCCCCTTTATGAATACAGACATGCTGCGAGGCGGAGCAGGAAAGTTTGTGATTAAGAAATTGCAGCGTTCCATAGGCGATGAAAGAACAGGTATATTTGGCTCTTTCATCCTCTGCTGAACCAACTGAAGTCACAGAATTGTTGATTTGTTTACTTCCTGCTCCACTGCAGTGTTGGGGTTCAGAAACTGATGCAATTTGATAGCAACCCACCAGTGATTTCACTTTCTGCTTTGTCTCCTGTGTTTTCATAAGCAGACAGTACATATCCTGCACATGCATGCTTTTTCTGTAGAGAAAACATGTATGAAAATATTCAAGTTTTTAAATCTGTTTTATTTATTTATTTCTATCTATCTTAGGTATATCAAATGGAATATTACAAAATAAGTCTGTTGCCTTGTCACCAGCATATTACTATGGAAAGAAGAAAAGCAAACGCGTTGGCCGACCACCTGGTGGCCATTCCAACTTGGAGGGTGGTGTAAAGAGGAGAGGGAGGAGGAGGAAGAGGAGGAAGCAGCTCTTTGTCCATAAGAAGAGACGCTCCTCAGCCTCAGTGGACAACACACCTGCTGGGTCTCCACAGGTAACACACCTGTTGTCTTCATTTAGCATCAGTTGTATCATTGTTAAAGCAACACTGTGAAGTTCGAGTCCTTCCCACGTAACATTTACCTAAACAAACTCTTGTGCTTTGTGTTTGGCTCACAGGGCAGTGGAGAGGAAGAGGATCTGGATGAAGATGACTCTCTGAGTGAGGACTCTGGCTCAGAGCTGCAGGACGACCTCCAGGATGATTCTGAACAATCTTTTGGGAAGTCTCAGCCCACCACGCCGTCCCCCTCCCCACCAGCCACACCCAGGCCCACGCGCCGGCGCCGGAAACCTCGTTCACCCTCGTTCTCTGATGATGAGAACCACCCTCCCTCACCAAAGGTAATTCAAGCCACAGAGAGCTTTACAACCATGATTCCAAATCACCATGACCCAAACCTGCTATAAGCACCTCTGGAGGAAATTAACAGTGCTTCTTTTATGAAATGCTCCCTTCTTTCTTCTTTTATTCTCAGCATCAATTGTAAGGGTTAAAATGAGCTGTGAGCCTTTGCTCTTCAGCTGGGAGATCTGAGTCTCTGTCTGACTCACCCTATCTGTGTGTTTACAGACCTCAAAGACTGAGCCTCCTCAGAAGTTGTGTTTGGACACCAGCCCGCTGGAGTGGAGCGTTACTGACGTGGTTCGCTTCATCAGGACCACAGACTGTGCACCTCTCGCACGGATTTTCCTGGATCAGGTGAGAAATACTCAGACTGGGGGTTTGACAATATTTGTTTTGTTAGTAGAAGGTGGAAGGCAGTGAGAGAACTTATACAAAAGTTGAACAATAGAAACAAATAAACCGAAAGTACAGATCACCAGTGTAGATTCACACAGGCAACAGAGGTTACAATGATAATCCAATAAGAAGAATCAAGAAAAACCCTGCAGCATGATGGCAGACACCAGGCTCTATAGTTCAGGTAGGATTGAACTGGTCTGTTTTTGAATGCATGTACGCTACTTTAACTAAACAGCACTCTCTGCCAGCTTTTTGAAAATTGCTATTTTTTCATTAATTCACCGCATTAGGAATACAATACAATCCCTTTGGGATTTTTGATGTTATGTATCTGGGCTTGGGAGGCCCAGGATGAGGGACCCTGGGTACAGCAACTATTCCCAACCCAATATGTTTTGTGTTTCAGATAGCACACAGGAACAGTACCTTTGCATCTTATGGCATACCCAAAGACAATGAGTTAGAGTACGAGTTCCTGTCGTGCATTTAAGGCACGTGGGTAAAGAGCAGAGTTGAAATGATGTTTACTGTTGGGGGATATGTACATTCTGTTTGTAATCTTAAACTGTGTTGCTTTGCACACTGAAATTGATTCAGCACATATCTTTCCACTCTTCGTCGTAGATTGTGTCAGATCCCTCTCCAAAGTGCCTTTAAGCCCCTGTAAAGTAACAGGGGGTGCAAAATGCATAGCCTCACAGAATAGACTGAATGACATTTCTCCAGTTACTAGACGAAGTTTCTCAATAGGATATCTTTCTGGGTTGTCAGTTGGGGCTGTGCTGTACAATATGTAATGCCTTATATGCAAATAAAGAAGCAAGTCTCTTCAAGGAATACTTTGTTTCTCAGCCATTTGTTCAAATCTCATTACTGCATTGTCAAAAAAATAAATCCTTCAGTCTACTAATGCCACTATTACCCCACTGTCTAACACTTGCATCAGACAACCCAGGCTGTAAATCAGGATTGTTAACAATAGAGGTGAAAACATGTCAGTTTAGAAATACTCCGACTTAAATCTACTGCATTATGCATTTGTATTGTATCCACAGTCCCAAATACAGAATATCACTTTACTGCATAGTTAAGCCAAAAGTAATTTTAGAAGCTGCATTTAATACGAATGTATGTTTTTATAGGAGATTGATGGACAGGCGCTGCTGCTGCTGAACCTCCCAACAGTGCAAGAGTGTATGGACCTGAAGCTGGGCCCGGCCATCAAGCTGTGCCACCACATTGAGAGGGTCAAGCTGGCATTTTATCAACAGTTTGCCACGTAGCTGACCAGGATTGAACATGACTACATCCTGTTCTGTGTATTAATCCTGTGAAAAACACTGTATTTTCTCACTCTGATTTTTCTAACACTGGACATCCTTTAGAATCCTGCATATACCACACCGTGACGGACAAGCATGGACATGAGATGGATGAAAGCAACGTTTTCTGCTCATTGGAAAAAAAGAACCGAAGATTTACACATGGTCCAACAGTGCAGGTGCTCTTATGTGCACAGGGGAGGACTGAAAGACAAGAATTCAAGGCACTTGAATGCCAGAAATAAGTGCTAAAGCATTCATGAATTCCGGCCTTGCAAAGCAAAAACTGAAAGCCATCATCAAGGACTTGCTTTCAAGTTGACACAGGTCAGGTTCGAGCGACATTATAATAAAATCGTCTTAACTTATTTGTGTCTTCAGAGTGCCTCGGCTTCTCTTTCTTTATGAGAAAGAGTGGCTGAGCCCAGCGCTTTAACTCCATCGCTCTCTTGTGTCCATTCATGATTGCCTACCTGTCCTGCTGTCTCTTAAAGGGAACACCAATGAATCACAGCTTTTACTTGCCATACTAAGCCTGAGAATATCTGGTATCTGCTCATCAACATTTGCTGTCATCTGCTGGAGTCAGGAATTAGGTGGCCTTGGCTCCTAATGTGAATTCACACTAAAGTCCTTTTTCACTGAAAAGATGTTCAGTATTTTAAGTGTGGATAAGGCTATACATGGTTATGACTGCCCCACTTACATTGAAGCACTTAAAAACAAAACATGTCTTTCATAAAGTCCATTTCACTGCAAAAGCTTCAAGCTGTATCTTGGATTGCCAACACACAAGGAGCTTTTTCCAATTTTTTGTTTTTTAGAGACTCAATAATCAAAATCAAACATCAATTGGCCTTTAGCAAAGATAGTTGTTTGCACAGAGATAAAACTTGAAAGCAAAAAACTGTGTTAAAATAGATCTACTGACGATAGTAGAATTGAAGGAGTCACAGTTCAAGATGAGGAATTGGATTTTAGTGTGAACACCTGGCATGTATACTGTACTAACATCATTTGCAAATGTTATCCAGCTGATCAGATGTAAAATGGGCCTTCATCTCAAAAGATCAGATCACTTTTTTTGTCCAAGCTTCTACAGTATGCAAGAGCAGTTTACAGTGCAAGGATTCTGTAATGCAAGCACAAGCAAAACGATGCACTGTATCGTGGTATGCAAATGTGACAGTGCATGTTTGTATATAGTGTATATAATCAAATGTCTTCTAGTGCAACAGGGTGAAAGAAAAAAAATCTATTAAGCAATTAACTTTCTGCATAAGCAATGTGTAAATGCCCTAAATATCCAGTATATTTGCACAGAACAGGCCTAAACTTTCTAATAAGGGGTGTGTGGTTAAAACAAACTCAGCTGCAGTTGATTATGAGCCATTTCATATCATTGAATAAGTCATTATTTTTAACAATTAACTTAATGATAAATGGGCAGTTTTAAAGCAAGAACATATTCTCTAATGCTTTTGTAAATCAGTTTTCCCTCTTTTTACCAGTTCCTGTAGTGTGATTTACTGTAATGTGCTTCATTTTGTGTGAGTATGACCTCTGTTGGTTCTTTGTTTACTCCTTTGCTTGTAGTTCCTGTACTCAAAGCAACGGAACAGCTTTTTTATTTCATGTTTGAGGATTATAACTGCTATTTAAAGAGACGATTGCAAATTAAAACGGTGAACGGCGAACGTTTGAACCTTTCCTGGCGTTTGTCATACATTTCCCAGCATGCACTTGGTGGCTACGCAGGTCACATGACACAACGTCTGTCAACATGAGTGGGCTCTGCTGGGCAGGAAGCAGCTGGATGAAGGCGAGCCGTGACCTGCACTTATTCGTATTCTGATTTTTTTTTCTTTCAGACGAGCTGTTTTTTCACAGCATTTCAAGTCGTGAGTAACCGGTGGACACGCTGTTTTTAACTTCTGGGAGAAATGAGAAGTTTGCTAGCCTAGCGTTAGCTCAATGAAAGTGAGTAGTTAGCTTGAGGGGCTAGCTAGGTAGATGTAGGTAACGTTGGTGATAGCATCTCAGCCACTCTTGCTTTTTTTACTGTGGACGTTTGACTGTCGTCTAAATCTCACTTCTCACTGTTTGACCTGCGTTGTAAAACACATTCAGAAGAAGCTATCACAGTGGGTTTTGTCTGTTTGAAGAGCTACATGACACAGGTTTAGCTGCTGTGTCTCAATGTTAGCTCGCAGATTCCAGGTCGAGCCAGAGAAGCTTTTCGCCGCTGCACGGACCTTTAAAAGCAGCTATTGATTTTAATGTTGCGGCTCGGTTTTTAAAAGTGCGCAGACGAGTTAACTTCCAGTGACCTTTCTCGAGCTTTACTTCTCTGATGCCAAAAGCAGCCATGTCCGTGTGGATGTGTGAAGGAGCATGAGTGTGCGCTTGGAGGGGGGAGGATGCCACCATCTTTCACCGAAGACTGTCCAGCTTAACTTATCGATTAGCTGACCGACGACAGCTGGAGAGGACCGGGAGGCGTCGTGTCCGTGTGTCCACTTTAGTGATCAGTCTCGTCCAGCTCTTCTGTCCCATGGATCCTGTGAGCGGTGTCAACATGCTGTCCCAGCTCGGAGACGTGGCACTGGCCGGTCCGGCAGCAGCGGGGCTGCCCGCCGTGTCCTTTACCAACACGTCCGTGTCCTCCAGCCCGACGCCAGCCACCGATAACCGGGGCTGCGAGAACGGAGCCTTGATGGACTCGTTCGGGATTTTTCTGCAAGGACTTCTGGCTGTGGTGGCTTTCAGCACCCTGATGCGTGAGTATGATCTCAGGTCTGCTGAGTGTCAGATATCTGACTCCAGTGCTGATGGAGCCGGGTCATTATCCAGCAGCATCCCTCGGTTAATCGAATGCGATATTGATCTCAGCTGGGAAGCTCATGCCCGATTCTGTAACAGTAAAACAAACACTAGTGAGCTGAAAGCTGAATGCAGGGCTTTCAGATCAGTATAACACAACACTGGTAACTTCTTCTCTTGTTGAAGTTAGTACTAACATCTGTGTACTCTCAACACCTCCCGGCACAAAAGATCTATTTTGTCCCTCTCAGGTTAAAACTCAGTCCTGAGAATTCCTGATAAGAAACTGCTCTGTTTTTACAAAAGGGTTTTGGCAGGTCACAATCAAATTGTTTAAAAAACTATTTTGAGTTAAGGAGTCAACGACAGAATTTAGACTAGCCTTTGCTTAGTAAGTTCAGTAAGTGTTGGTCAGTAAACCCTGCAGGTGCAGGGCACATAAAGCCAGAATTGTTTTCCTTCACTGAGTGTTTTCCATGAACGAGTATGTGTGCATTTCAAAAACGTAGCACAATGCACAAACTAATTTGGCACAACTACTATCTGCTAAGCTCATTCCTGTTTAATTTGTCCCTTGTGGATCATTCACACACACAGGTTTGTTTCCATATCCGGCTTTGATGGCTTTATATTGGAGTTGGGCAGCAGGACTTTTCCATTTAAACAAACAGAAAACATTGACATGGAAAGAAAATCTCACTTAGGATTTAGCCTTGGTTCCATTCAGTCAGTGTCTG
The DNA here is from genome assembly GCA_037975185.1 of Centropyge bicolor. Lineage (NCBI taxonomy): Eukaryota > Metazoa > Chordata > Actinopteri > Pomacanthidae > Centropyge > Centropyge bicolor. The sequence continues at coordinate 219,614 of JBBMOC010000190.1, read as the reverse complement.
GCACAGCATTGACAGCTGCATGACCTAATGAGAGCAGCAGCCTCTCAGCCGTGAGGAATGATCAGCATTTTAGTGCTTTTTTTTCTCTTTCGCTGAGCAGAAGGAGGAGGCCTCTGCCAGGCACATCACACCCAGCTGCGCACTGGGTGTAGTCTGAAGTCACACTTTTGCTCAGAGCAGAGACTGAGGTCACTGCTCATAGTGTAAACAGGGAAACAGTACAGTATTTAGTGCAAGGTTTGAGAAGTGACATTGTTGTTGTGTTCTTTTTGAATGAAGGGGCTCATGTATAAAGTCCGTCTGAGGTATCACAGCTTTGAGCAATGCACTTACATTACGACATTGTATCTGTTGTTAGAAAAGTAAATCAGTAATGTGAATCAGTAATGTCATAACTTGGTTAACTCCCCTCTCATGCAGCTCTGTGTCGCAGAAGTTAGAAGAAGAGGGGAGTGGGGGGGTCATGGAAAACAAGTCACTATTGTGAAGAACAGCGAGAGCTTTATTTGTGTTGGACATGTCATTGCTTTCAATGAGGAGACTTTGTGCATCAAGCCCAAAGATTCTTTTACACATGTACAGTAATTGTAGTGATTAGCACTTTCTCCTGCTGATCACTTCAATTCTGTGTGAACAGATGCACTTTATTACTACATTTCTTAACTTGATCTGTCTAGATGTACGATTTTGATTATGAAACACTGAAGACTGGAGAGTCTGATCCACTTCTCCCTTTTGGCCCTCTTGAAAGAAACATTTGTTTCCTGATAACACAGCAGTGAGCTGAAAATGAGGGTATCAGATTAATAATTTTACATGTGGTATTAGCAGGTTTTAGGTCATGTTTTTAGCCTCTAGTTCTGCTTCCTCTGTGACCCACAACATTTTGCTCTTGTTAAGTTCTGGTTTTTCAACAACAAACTGTTTGACATGAGTCTAATTGTGCGATGCTTTAACTGCTAGAAAAAAGGGATGTCAAGTCTCATTTCCAAATCATAACTATGTCAGTACAAGGCAAGGTTTTCATTTAGACTTAACAAATAACTTATTAAACCATTAAAATGCTCTTTGGGCCTGAGACAACTCCCAGGAGGAGGATTTTGACTTGGTTAAAAGAAAACAAAGGAGATTTTGTTTGATTCTGTGTTCTGATTTGTGATATGTAGTAAAATCCCAGTGTCTTTGTGGTGCACTCTTTCCTCCACAGTGAAACGCTTCAGGGAGCCAAAGCATGAGAGGAGACCCTGGAGGATCTGGTAAGGCAGCTGAGCCAGCCTAAATTCACCTCTCTGCACAGGCATCAAATGAATCCCACTGGAGTGCCTGGAAAGCATATCAGCTGTCCTGTCTCTCTGCAGGTTCCTGGACACCTCAAAGCAGGCCATTGGGATGCTGTTTATCCACTTTGCTAATGTGTACTTGTCAGACCTCACGGAGGAGGATCCCTGCTCGCTGTGAGTCCATCCTGTATCTGGCTGTTCTCCTCAGAGCTCCCTGATTCTGCATGGAATAAATACATGTCCAAGAAACTGTGTTAAAATCAAGGAAAGCTTTTACTGCAGTTTCAAATTATGTTCACTTTTCTGTCTCTCCCAGATACCTCATTAACTTCCTGTTGGATGCTTCTCTGGGCATGTTGTTCATCTACGCTGGGGTGAGAGCCGTCAGTGCCATTGTAGAGTGGAGGCAGTGGGACTCTCTGCGTTTTGGAGAATATGGTAAGGACCATGTGTGTGAGTGGTACAGTGGGAGCACCAGCACATTCTTAAAATGCCTGTAATGCCCAATGGAGGGCAGTAGCCGCCCTCAGTACTGTAGTGCTGCAATGTCATGTCTTATGTGGCCTGTGCCTACTTTTGTCCCTAAACAGTTTGTGTAACTGCGGTGAAATCCAACAGCAATCTGTGCTACATATCTGAATACCTAAGCAGATTTTTGTCTCTCTTTCCCTGTGTGTGTGTGTGTCTGTGTGTGTGTCTGTGTGTGTCTGTGCGTGTGTGTGTGTGTGTGTGTCTGTGTGTGTCTGTGTGTGTGTGTGTGTAGGAGAGCCGGTGCAGTGCACAGCGTGGTTGGGCCAGTGTATCCTCTATATCCTCATCATGATGTTTGAGAAAGTCCTTATCATGCTGGTCCTCCTCATCCCCCAGTGGAAGAAGGTCAGAAAATAATAGAGTAATTAATTGAAAAGATAGCATTTGAAATTAGTCCCATTAATGTCATTGTTTTTTTTTAAATTAACCCTATAAAATGTAATGTTAAGATAACCTTCATTTCATGCATGCTCATCGGCAGGAGTGATCAGAAAAACAAAGATGGATGACTAGAACTGTTCATCAAAACACATGGCAGACTTGTAGCAACAATTCGTGTTTTGATTCTTGATTTCACACAGTAAGCTGCTTTCATGTGTACTTATACTTGTACATGTACATATACTCCTCAAAATCAGAGAGAAGAACTTCTACATGTTGTACAACCCTAACTTAAAACAACAACATCTTTCTTGTGGGTCTTGCTTTCTTTCAGTGTTGCTCTCTGAAGCACGTTGTGTGTCCATGAAGTCTAATAAAACTGGTGAATGCGTCCCCGTCCTTATAGAACATTTATAAAGCCATTTTTAAAGTATTTTAAATTCTCCAGTGTTCACACTTATGTTTATTTGCGATCACTCTTTTTCCTTGCCTTCGTTAGTATTTTATCAAATTGCCTTCATCTGCAGATCAGGTGAAACCACTGCCAGAAATGTGTATTGGTATGTGCATTTAAGATACTGCACTGTTTGCTTTCCAACGTACTGACAGTGACATAATAAGGTGTTCCCTGACCGGGAATCGAACCCGGGCCGCGGCGGTGAGAGCGCCGAATCCTAACCACTAGACCACCAGGGACCCTTGTGATGGCCTGGCTCTCTGTTTACAGCCAGCATGTACTAGTACACACAAACACAAATGAGATATGACAGTGTTCATTCTTAACATGATATTAAGTCCTACAACTATGTGACTAACCAAGGAAAGACAAAGGTCCAACGTGTAGTTCAAACCCTGTGAGCATGTGACACTGACACATTCAATCATCACTTCCATGATAACTGTCATCATACAGCTGCTACCAAACAGTTTCATGGCTAGTTTATGTTCATCATGTCTTTTTTTCCTGATGAAGACAGAAGAGCTGTGAAAACTACTGAAGTCTGAGTTAGTCTGATTGCTCATTTGAGGCTGTGACAAAATGGCCGTGTGTCCATCCTGGTTTCAGGTGTATGTTTAGGTATGCATGTTTCATCATCCCATTTTTCTTATGCTGTCGATAGATGTATTTACACAGCGCCTTTTTTCCTCTAGTAATCAGAAAATAAAGTCAGTGAGAGTCAGAGTGCTTCAGGTAAACATCTTTGAGAATAACGCAGCTCATTCTGGTGGTACTGCTTTACATTACAGATTAGACCTGCAGAATGTGTAAACCTTTTCTGATGATGTTTGGTAGCTTCTGGCAATTTCCAAGTTGTGTGTGCTCCAGTGGACTGTCCTTCTTCCATTGAAATAGATTCAGACTATTTCCTACTACTCTACTCTGTCGTCTAAGGCTGTGTGTGTGTGTGTGTGTGTGTCTGTGTGTGTGTGTGTGTGTGTGTGTGTGTCGCAGCTGGCCCTCCTCAACCCCATACAGAACCCTGACCTGGAACTGGCCATCGTCATGCTCATCGTTCCGTTCTTCGTCAACGTAAGTCTGCTCTTCCCACATGTGTTTCTTTGTTTGCTGATTCTACAGCTCTTTCAACACCAGTACTACACCGGTGTAGTGAGATTCTGCCATTGGTTACCAAAGTCACCCCTGTTTGTTTATGCCATAGCCATTGTGTTGTGTGTGTTAGCTTCTGTTACTTCCCCATGGGGAAACATCGTTCACTGCAGAATCTTCTGTTTCCTTCAGGCCCTCATGTTCTGGGTGGTAGATAATTTCTTAATGAAGAAGCACAGGACAAAAGCAAAGCTGGAGGAGAGGGAGGAGGACTCCCGGGGGAACAGCAAGGTGCGCTACAGACGAGCTCTGTCCCACGATGACTCAGAATCAGAGGTAAGTCTCACCTTTTAAATACAGCTGTATAAGAGAATATGACTGGCCAAGCAGTGTCAGTTTGTATGAATGAAACATGGTGGAGGTTGATCAGCAGTCCAGACTTTCTGTCTCTGTCTCTGTGGGACATGTTCTTTTGACTGTCAGCTGCTCCTGGTCCAGCACTGACTGGCTCCCTGGTATGGACAAACCTCCTCTGTACTAATTCAGCACGCCCTCAGTCTGGAGAGGAACACAGCCCAGAGCTGTGATGGGTCCCAGTTCCTTTATAGGCTTGTAAAGCTGATGAGCCCAGTGCAGAGCTCTGCTCACCACACATCATTCATCAGCCGGCAGTGCATGAAGTCATAACCCCGGTCTGGTATAAGCACATTCTGAAGAATGTTTACCAACAAACCCACTGCAACACACAGGCCTTTGATTTCTCTTAATCATCTGGTTTCTTGTTTACATTCATAAAAGCAGCATTTGTAGGATGAACCACGGCACTGGTTGTGATCCAGCGTTCTTGACACATAACGAGGTGTTCCCCAGCTGGGAACCCAGCCAGGGCTGCAGCAGGAGTGTTGATCCAAACCACAAGATCACCAGGAACATCTGTCAGTGCTTTACAGGCAAATAATCCGGGATGTCTGGCCTTTTGAAAAACATTGGTTGAAGTTCCACATACTGTCTCTAGAGGGAGTAACTGTGAACAGAGACATAAGTCATGTTCCTGAAACTGTGCTTAGTTTTTATCTTTGGTCATTTTCACCTACTTTCTTATTCAGTAAGTCGTAAGTAGATGATGATTATTGATTTTCATTTTACTCACTGACAATAAACATACAGATGCTGTTTAGACTTTATTCAGCTCTTCCTTCTGTCACAAACACTGGTTCTATTTCTTGTCAGTTTGCCACATGTCAGGAAGTTTTTACATCACAAAAGAAAGGTGAAGCTATTTGTGCAGCTGTTTGAACATTTGACTGTCCGAGGCAGTGAAGACAAAAGCGTCCCGGTTAGTTTCACTCGCTGCTGCAGCTCCAGCTCAGAGCCAGGCTGTGGGGGAGGGGCGGAGCGGAGCTGCAACACATGTATTGGCTTCAGCAGCAGACAGGCAGCACAGCGGGCCAGTGGCGCAATGGATAACGCGTCTGACTACGGATCAGAAGATTCTAGGTTCGACTCCTGGCTGGCTCGTATGTCTTTTTCTTCTCATGCTCTTTTCGTCAAGCATGAAACAAAACATTTATCAACACAACATATCCACTCCATCAGGTTTTACTAAGAGGAAGCAAATACTCAACATACTATGTGCATTACTCACATGTCTAATAAATGTTTGCTGTATAGTGCTGAGCATATTTTTTTGCATTTGAGGATTAAGAATGGGATATTACTGAATTATTATTGCGTATCTGATAAATGACAATGACAAAACTGATGTCGCAGTTGTCACAGCAGATCATTGAAGACTTTAGCACCTTTTAGGACCTTTTCCTTTTTCAGTCAGACAAATGCTTTGAATGTCTTCCTCTGTCACATCTGTCGGTGTTGTGGAGGCGTGCTCTGCTCAGTCTCCCTCCAGCCTTTCAGAGGACAGTGGTTGAAGTACCACAGCTTGCCTTTAGGAGTGCTCGTGCTGTTGTTATGAACTTAACAGTAGCTCTTTATGGTCAGTGTTTCGTCTAGTGCAGCACCTACGAGGCCCTTGCAGCAATTTCCGTTTAATGTGATCCCAAAATGAAAGAAACACTGAACGCATTTCCACTGTATTAATGACTTGCCTCCACATGTAGATCAGCGGAATTACTATTGCAAGAAATGTCTATTGGGTTTCACCGGAGCGCGCGCTTACCTGCATTATGATACAAAAGTCGCTCTTCAATGTATGTGAGGTGGACGTAAAAGTCGTTCCCTGACCGGGAATCGAACCCGGGCCGCGGCGGTGAGAGCGCCGAATCCTAACCACTAGACCACCAGGGATCCGCAGTTGTCATATTTTGTTTGAGAACCTCATCCACATGTTGCCTCGATTAAAATAGGCGTGATTTGATTTGATGTGACACATTTTATCCAAAATTACCCTTATTATTTTTTATTCAAAAACAGTGAAATAGGGGGAAAGCTCAAAGCACCCTAAATTGTCAGTAGTTAGTAACACCTGCTTTAGCAAGGTGAGTCCTGTTTTTGCTTCCTCTCTACTGCCATTTATTAATTACATTACAAAGTGAGGAAATGGTTACCTAGAAACACTTTACTGTCCTCTTATTGCCTTTGTCTGATTCACTGGCATCATTTATTTAAGCTTTTAAGCAAACAAAGGAGGAAAACCCCAACATTACAATGTCTAAAGTTTTTACATGCTTATTCCATGTCTTTGATAAAATTAGTATATTTTTAAAGGTGTTAAAAACCAGTTGTCACCTAGTTGTTAAAGTTGGCATTAGCTGGTCATGAACTGCCTCCTCATTTGTTACATATGATGATGATTTTGACTTCCCTTCCTCCTTACTTCACTGTTGTTGAACAAGCTGTTCAACATGTGATGTCGTTCTTCCTGTGGTCAGATAATGAGGCAGAGATAGGTCAGACCGAAGTCAAGAGGAATTAATCAGGTATGCAGGTTTGGGGTTTGACTTCCCGGTTAGTTTCACTCGCTGCTGCAGCTCCAGCACAGAGCTAGGCTGTGGGGGAGGGGCGGAGCGGAGCTACAACACATGTATTGGCTTCAGCAGCAGATAGACAGCACAGCGGGCCAGTGGCGCAATGGATAACGCGTCTGACTACGGATCAGAAGATTCTAGGTTCGACTCCTGGCTGGCTCGTATGTCTTTTTCTTCTCGTGCTCTTTTCGTCAGCATGAAACAAAACATTTTATCAACACAAAACATCCGGTCTATTAGGTTTTTTTATCCTTATGCGCGCACACAATCGAAGAGATTCCATGGGCATTTTACTTCATGTTTAATGTATGGTTTATGCTCTTGCTGTGAATGCTCTGCTTTGTTGTAAAACGAGCAAAAGCCCCGTTTACTTTCGGTGTTACCCAACGAAATGCAGTTTATTTTTATAACCTTCAGTATTTAAATCCAAGTTTCACTGCAATCTGTTTGCGACTGCTGCTTTAGTTGACATTTTATTGAGTTGCCTTTACCTGTAAAAACCATTGCGAGATATCTTTATCGGTTCGAACGCATTTAAGATACTATAGTGTTCGCTTTTTAATGTATGTGAAGTGGACATAAAAGTCGTTCCCTGACCGGGAATCGAACCCGGGCCGCGGCGGTGAGAGCGCCGAATCCTAACCACTAGACCACCAGGGAGTTGTACATATAGTGGTGCTATTCCTGTCAGGCCCGTGTCAGGGTGAGGTAGTTCATTTCGGGTTTTGGTCTGTTTCGAGAACAGTGGTGTTACCAGGATGCCAGGTGTGAGTGGGCATTAGTCTTACCTGGGGGGCAAAAAGAAATTGCTACAATATCAAGTAGCTCAAAATCCGGGGTAGGGCTACTGCACCTTAAAACATGTTTTGTTTTCTCCTCTGTCAATTAAATTCATAGAACATTATGAACATGCAGATGATGTTTTTTGGGGTTTTTTTTTTAAAAGGTGAAACAGGAGGTAACAACACAAAGGTTAACTTAGAGCATCCATTGTTTGTTTTTGGCAGAGTTAACAGGAGTGGAAGCTGTTTGCTTCTTTATGAGCCATATGCATCTCTCTCTCTCTCTCTCTCTCTCTCTCTCTCTCACTCTCACTATACAGTGCTTATGTGACTGGTTTTAACGTTTGGGCTAGCCAAAAGCAGGTAGCTGCTACCTAGCTGTCTTGCTACAGCTTGCACGTAGCACAACACACAGCAGAGGACACACAGATGAGAAGTACAGAGTAGACTGAGATGGATGTTGAATAGTCCGGTAGGAGAGGCACAGGTATTAGACGGTGGTAGAGCTGGGGCAAATAGAGATGCTGCCGTGACTGAAACTCCGAAGGCGAGGTAGGCGAGCAATAAATGGACAGCAGGACAAACGTACTGTCTGAACTACTGACGGTGTCTGTGAGCAGCGCTTTGGCACATGTGCGATTCATTAACACCCTGGACACAGAGGGGGTCACATGTTCCTGCTGGGAGGGGCTGAGCTGACAGTGAGTGCTTTAGGACGGGGGAGAGTCCACGGCAGTGTCCGCTGGCATACACAGTAATATATGAATGGGATATCACATGCGGTGCCCAGACTGCCGTCAACTCTACATCCAGTTTTCCTTGGGGGGGCAGAGCATGTCCGTGGGTGGGCACTGCCCCCCCCCCCCGTAACGCCCCAGTTCTAGAATCATTGACTTGTTGTAGAAGCATCCTCTTTTCACCTTTAGTTTAGTTTAGTTTTTTTTCATGTTTGCTTTCAAAGTTTGCTGGTATTTAATTGACTTCATTCTTTGAGTGAAAAGTTCAATGTGCTCCGTGTTGCAACACAAGCCCAAAGCATGATCCATACAACAGTTGAGGTGAGGCAAGGTAAAGAAGGGAGGTCAAGGAGCACAACAGCTGAGCAGTACTATAAAAATACAATTAACTATATTTGTAAGAATTAAGTGACCTTAGCAGGGTTAAATATAAGGTAGCTGAAGGTAGAAGGTCATTGACACCACCTGGTCTGCTCGTGCTCCTGTGGGCTGTTGTATTGACAGTCGTTAGAGTCATTGGAGTCACCTGAGGCCAAGTGAGAGCGGTGAATGGTTGTTCCTTCTCCTGGGAAAGATTGAAAGAACAGCATTGCAGCTGGGGAAGAAGTGGTGTCTTCGACCTCCTGCTCTGTAAAGGAGGGTTTCTCTGCTTTCATGTGCAAGAAGTAAAAGTATCTAAAGCCACATCCAGTTGCCACAGATTCAGTGGCTTAGAGTTGACCCTGCTGTGCTGAACCATGCGTTTGCTCAGTGGTTGCTTGGTTTTCACAATGGCCCACAAACGTTAAGCGCATCCTTCAGATGTTCATGCTGCTTCTCTTGGACCTGGCTACTTGTTGGTGCACCAGCAGCTTGTCATTGCAGGGTTGGTGTGTTGAGACAGTTGTGCCTTCTTGATAAACTGCCTTTTTCTCTCAGGCTACACTGAACAGATGTGATTTCAGTTTGTGGAGTCATCAGCCTCTTTATTCAGAGCTTCAGTGGTGAAACGTGTCTCACTCTCTAAGATCATTCCAACTCTGTGGCCTTTCACTGTAAGGAGAAAACAACCCTGTCCAGTTGCCATAGTTTCAGTCCTCCTTCAACAGCCATGACCTGGATGACTCAGAACACAGACCCGAGACAAGTGAGAGCGATATACAATGTCCAGGATTTCACTAAATGGAGGTGAAAGCCACGGTTTAATCAGTCGTTTTTCCCTTATCCAACCATTGCACTTTAAACATGTATATGCCTTGTATATCTTTTCACTGCAACTCTGCAGTGATAATTAGGGAATTATTACTTTAAACAACAGCAGCAGTAAAACAATGTATTTCACACTATGATTAATTTTTGCAATGAATCCATGTGGGGTCTATACAAATCACAGATCGACTACATTCTGTTAAACCACCAAGTGTTTCAATTTCACCATTTTAGCAAATAGTACATTTTCTGTGTTTCGCTCCCAACTATAATCCAGTGTCTGAGAGTTTAGATGCACCCATCTCTGATTCATCTCACAACTTTTTCAAGTCTGCCACAGTCAAAGCCAGATTCTACCTGCTGGCCATGTTCCTGCAGTCTGTCTTAAATGCTGGATTAATCATCTCCTATTTTGGGTGCATTCAGCTTTTAGGTCAAACAACATCAAGACCAATGTGTGTCAGAGGTTGTGGAAACACAGCACAACATGGCCTTTAAGTCATTTTCACCTACTAATTTATCAGGGAAGTCATGAGAAAATGAACCATGTTTGATTTCTATTTTCCCAACAGACAACAAAATACAGCTGCTGTTTGAACTTAGTTTGTTTCATGGCTCTTATCCAGGTTGTTTTCTTCTGACTAGATCCTCGCTTGTGTTGTATTTACTCTCAGACGGACGTTGCTTTGGACAAAGTGTCTGCTAAATGAAACTGTAGAATTGTAGTTCCTCAAATCAGCTCTTCCTTCTGTCACAAACACTGGTTGTATTTCTTGTCAGTTTGCCACATGTCAGGAAGTTTTTACATCACAAAAGAAAGGTGAAGCTACTTGTGCAGCTGTTTGAACATTTGACTGTCCGAGGCAGTGAAGACAAAAGCTTCCCGGTTAGTTTCACTCGCTGCTGCAGCTCCAGCACAGAGTCAGGCTGTGGGGGAGGGGCGGAGCGGAGCTACAACACATGTATTGGCTTCAGCAGCAGACAGGCAGCACAGCGGGCCAGTGGCGCAATGGATAACGCGTCTGACTACGGATCAGAAGATTCTAGGTTCGACTCCTGGCTGGCTCGTATGTCTTTTTCTTCTCATGCTCTTTTCGTCAGCATGAAACAAAACATTTTATCAACACAACATATCCACTCCATCAGGTTTTACTGAGAGGAAACAG